>VUQR01023049.1:0-10182 GCA_015108515.1 Hemichromis elongatus | reverse complement strand
CGAGGCAAAATGTCCCATGGGAAAGGTTAACATCATCAATTACCCCTGATTTAATTTATGTCTACATTCCATTCAGTGAAATGGGAGACCATTGGAAAGATTAGTGCCTATTTTGCTACAGTTTCTGTGAATGCTCTGTTGGCATAATCCACGGTGAGAAAAAGGAACAATGAGCTTGAGTGTGCACACAGGAACTCTCTTTGAAATACTAATAAGGTTTTCTAAAGAGAGTGCGTATTGTCTGCATGTGTGTGTGTGCGCGTTGTTGTATACAAGCTGTGGCTGGATTCCCAGAAATCGCCTAAATGTTGATGCATGAGGGTCCTGTGTCACAAAAAACGGAGGATAGGATGTCTCTGTCAGTGAATGTGCCACTTCCTGTCTGTTTTTGTTTGTTTTAGTGTATCTAGTTGTTGCATCTTTTACCATCAAAGAACATACTCATAATTGATCAAACTGGATCTGCTCACATCACTATTCTTTAAATCGAATGGCGCCTCACTGAGTCCTTCCCCAAAACCCCAGTTTAGATCTCCATTCCTGGATCTAGCTTTATCCCATTCACTGTTTTCCTTCAAGAAACAATGTCAGCTCAACTGAAGATGTGGTCCGTGCTAGTGAAATGAAAATTTAAGAAAAACATGGCGAACTATACTTAAGTCTGTGCAACACTAACAATAGTACAGTGCTGAACTTTTTTCTTTTGTCCTGAAGTGTTCCTCTGGGGTATTGTTGTGGTTCCCTTTGAAGGGTTTTCCAGTCTTTTGCTTCACTGATCACCAATAAGTCCTGTTCCCAGTGCACAGCTGAGAGGAGTCACTCATAAAGTTCAAGCACACCCCGCAGCCACTCTGTGAATCAGAGGCACAATTGTGCCACAGTTTTCAGCCGCAAGAAAAATATAACTAACCAAGTGAATAATTTATGTCATTGCAGCGCATGCTGCACAAGGCTTCATCTTGTGATAGCAGCTTAGATAGATGCTAGAGTGATATCACTGTTACAAATATAAAGTGATATGGTGATATGGTGTAGTTTTTCTCCGTTCGTAGCCTTTAAGTAATTTTACTTGCGAGTAGTTCAAACTTAATGTAGCATCTACTGCAATTCTGCCCCTCTCCTACAGAGGATCCAGGATCTTTCTCCTTTTTTGTTTTTCATGTTTAACTGGCTTTTGTATGGAGTTTTTCTTTATGTAGTCTGAGAACAATGGTTGTAAAACCTTAGAAAAACATGTTTGACGCTGTATGAATAACCCTGAGCAGACCTGACAGCAACCTTTTTCAATGTCTCGTTCTCGTAAGGCTTTTATCTTATGCCAGAAAATACAACTGGAAATAAATAAGTCGAGGCTAATAGAAACATTAACAAGGAGCGTGCAAATGTCTCCAAGACACACAAACACTTAAGCATATAAACATGCCCTTCTACACATGGTTTATGCCTTCTTGTATGTTTACACTCCAGGCAGCATCAAGCTCCGTCATCCGGTTCCTGTTGCACTCAAATGATTTCTTACGCCACACCTGCAGCAGCAGCCTCCTTCATGAGGCTCTTGGCCTTTTGACCTGTCAGACTTGACCGTCTTTGTGATGGTCCATGTTGGCCTTAGACTATTTCTTGCTAAATTGCTCTTGTAATTAGTCATTACAGAGCCATTATGGTATAAATCTAAATCTAAACCTCATGCATGTAGTCTGGTGCTATTGTAGGGGACATATATGAGCACAAACATTGAGCACACGTGTGCCTGCTGCTGTGTGTGGATGTGAGCCACGCTTCGTGGAGTGTTTTGTTGCTCAGGACTTGTTGCTATCCCTGAGGCTTACGTCACCTGACATGGATTTGACTGCTGTTTCCGTGGCAGTGAGTTGCTGGCCAGCTTCACTCCTGTTTTTTTTTTTTCATTGATTACTGAATAGCTTCAGCTTTTTAGATGAGTAGTTTTTCAAGTTTCTTAACTCTGGTCTCATTAAACTTATCGTGACATCTTTAAATGCTTTTTTTTGCAAGTAAGTTAACCACAAAGTCATTTGGAACCACTCTATCTTCCTATGTGGTAACATAGGCTCTGAGATGAACTGAGATGAGTGGGAAGAGCTTATCTTTGTGCACAAGATGTGGTTTGATAGAGCACTTTAGCTTCTGGGGTAATGACAGGCAAGCAGTCCGGGTTCATGGCAGTGCAAGTGAATAGCTTCCTCTAGTGGTAAAAACAAATAATTGCAATTCTGATTGAGATCGATCTGCTGCAAGTAGAGTACAATTTTTAAGAAAAGCATAAATTATTAGTGCAGCAAAACTATAAAGATTAATATGTGCTTTTCTGCTTTCAGGATATCAATGTTTGCATCCTTGAGAACTACCCTGAGTGCTCCAACCCGAGGGTTTTCTACATCATCCCCTACTTCTGTGGACAACATCCTCAGTGCAGGTATTTATGAGATTTTGTCAAGTTGCATTACAAAAGCTGGGTAACATTTCATATGCTTCCTTCCAGGTAATGCTACTCTCGTGTAATCTTTCTCTTGCTCTTATTTTCCTTCTGTCTCACACAGAGAGCCAGGAGTATGGGCTTTGGAGAGGGCCAAACAGAATGTGCAGGAGAACTACCTCCTTGTGGGTATATTGGAGGAGCTGGAGGACGTTCTGCTCCTGCTAGAGAGGCTCTTACCTCATTACTTTACTGGAGTACTCAACATCTACAAGAGCCCTGGTAGCTGCACCTTGTGATATAGAATTTTTTTATGTTGACAGAATGTTTTCCTGTACAAGACAATACATTTTTCTTAGCATGGTAATAGATCAACGTAATCAGAATGTGACTAGCTTTGCAGATATTTTGTCACAAATTTGCATAGCCTAGTAGTTTCCTTTCAAATGCTATAATTTGCACCTAGGACAGAATTAGTTCTTATAATTTGATTTATGCATACCTGTGTTTAACGAAGCTCTGATCACAAGATACAGTTTGTCCATTTATTTTGAGTTTTAGCGTTTAAAATGACATAAAAATGTGCTATGACTTATTTGGGGTGATCTTTATTGGGGAAAAATATTCATTAACTTCATAGAAAAGGTACCAACACCTTTTGTATGAAGTGTTGTTGCGTAACTAACAGGAGAGCAATGTGATGTATCAAAAATATCACCTTTTATAAGAGTTGGGTAGCACTGTTAGCACTCGTATGCATAGTAGTTAAGATCCTGTGGGACTTCCAAATAGACGCAGACAAACTGATGATGGCTAACCAACGGGACATAGTAGTGGTGGACAAGCAGAGGAAGAAGGCCATAGTGATAGATGTACTTATACCTGGTGATCAGCGAGACAGAAAAAACTTAGTTTTCTAACTTAACATAAGTGGATTGAGGTGAAGTTATATGTTAATCATTCCCATTAAACACCAAGTGTAGTGCACTTGCAACTTAAATAGGAAAATAAGTGGCTTGGGATAAATAAACGTGCTCAGAACTCTTTTAAAACATTTAGATTTTAGTCTTTGATAGACTGCTGAACTTTGTTTTTTCTCTCCATCATTTCGTTGCAGATTATAGGAAAATGGGGAACATGACGGGCACTGTGCGTAAACAAACCCCCACTTTAGAGGCCCTACAGGTGCTGTATCACCGCATGCGCTACGAGTACGAGTTTTACAACTTCGTCCGTGACCAGTTCCACCTCACGAAGAAAAAAATCGGTCTGAAGTCAGTTTCCAAACCTCCCGCCTATTCAAATGATTTCCTGCGGCAACTTGCCCTTCGGACCCCAGAGCCTCTGGATGAAGACGAGGAGCTGGAGACGGACCTGGAGGATGCAAATAGCTGGCTGGTTCATCCCTAAGGGATGCTTAATGAACAATAGATGCAGCCACATAACGGCTGCTTGGCTAGGACTGGCTAAATAAAACTGTAGCCTGAGGACAAAGGGGAGGAGTTTCAAACTTTCAGTGTCACCCAGAGAAGTGAGGTGCAACTCCCAACATGACAGGCTCAGCACTGAAGACTGTAGAGTTGAGGTACTGGATGGACAAAATGTTCTATTTATAAATTGACAGCAACGGGAAATAATATTCAACTCAATCTGCTCAACTCAATTTTTTTTATATAATTCGGGCTTGTTTTGGTGTTTTCGTAAAAATCATACTGTCGCTGTCATCTCCAGGAGAGATCAGAACAAGATCTGGATGGCCAAATGTGATTGGAAATGTGCTAAATGTTATCGCCAGGTTGTTTACTATCAGAGAGGAATTAAAGACATTTCCCAAGACAGATTACAACATAATCATAATGTCCTAAAAGCTGGATGTGGTTGTGAATTTTAAAAAGTGCCATAAGCCTTTTAGGTATATTATCTGTGTGGCAGGAAGTTCTGTGCACAGCTGGCAGAGTTGTGACATAGTCAGTTCATTTGTTTTAGTATTGGTTTATAACATTTTGTGTAATTTGTTAAATACTATTAGGTGTAAATGAGGGTTAAACTGCGAGCACTCAAGTATGAATTCAGAGAATTCCAAACGTGTGCATGAATGATTGAGTTTGACCAAACAAGCTGTGTATTTTAGCAAAGATTTATTATTTGGGACAGGCTATATGTTGATACTGTAGAGTGAGTTTAAAGCCTTTATGAAGACTAATTTGTATTCCAAAGTTTAAAAGATCGAGCTTGCCAAATAGCATTTTTTTTTTCCGCAAAAACTGTACGAACACACTGCACTTTGTGTGAGGTGACATTTCCTTAACATCTGCAGCAAAATAAGGGATTTGGTCACAACTGGTTGCTAATTTTCCTGTCATTTCAACTCGGATTATTTGCTGTTTAGGGGTTTTCTGTATATTAATGTTATCATGAAAGTGCGCGAAGTGTTACCAACCCCAGTTAATACTTATTTCTAGTTATCCAGCAGCTCCACAGAGTGCATGCTTTTTCATCACTGATGTTTAAAAAAAAAATCATCCAGAGAATATTAACCATAAGCTAATACGTGACTAGACCTTTCACTCTGCCACCTTAATCTCTGTTCTGTGTACCTTCATCATTATGTTCAGTGTTTTGTTTTTTGCTAGTTTAATTTATTGTTTTGTATTCATTTGCATTCCATATAAAATTCTCAGGAAGATAAAAAACAATGTTTAAAACTCTTTTTTTTTTTGTTCCTGGTGGCTATAAAACAATTTTTGGCATTTAAGGGTCTCTAGAATGAACAATGGACAATGAATCAACAACTAAAAAAAGGCAGTCATTTAACAGTCTTCAAATAAATGTCCTCTTACTATTGCAGCTATTGCCCCTGTTTTACTTAAATTTAATTTGATACTGAAAAAATCTTGTATTTAGCTATTTTTTTACAGACCTATTTTGGTGACTCCATTCAGAGAATTGCTAACTATATGTATATATAATACGTATGCATTTTTTCCAAGAACCTTTGTTTCAGAGAAGACATAAACTCACTGACCACTTAAAAAAGTCCCTTAAAGACAGAAAAGTAGTTTAAAAAGGGAACTTTTGAGGCATGTTGTTGGTGCCGTGATCTTTTGGGTTTTTCCCACACCACCATCTCTAGGGTTTACAGAGGATAGGCAGAAGAAAATGGGAAACATACACTTGGCAGCAGTTCTCTGCTATGCTGATGCCAGAGATCAAAAGAGAATGACCATAACCCTTCAAGCTAAGTAAGTAACTGAGTGACTCAAGGCTTAATTTAGTATACATACCTAGCATGCAGCTAGGTATGCAGAAAAGTATCTCTTCCGGTACGTCAACTCTAGAAGCAGATGCCCTAAAGCAGCCACAGACCACCCCGGGTGTCACTTCTTTTAGCTAAGAACAGAAAACTGTGGCTACAATTCAACAGATTATTGGGAAAATGTTGCCTGATCTGATGAGTCTCAAATTCTGCTCAGACATTTATGGTAGCGTGTAAACTTCATCAAAAGCGCCACGATTTGTGCCGCCTTATATCAATGGTTCTGGCCAGAGATGGTGTTCAAACGGGGTGTGGGATATTTTCTAGGCCCACATCTTACCTGGGTACCTGTTGCTGATTATGTCCACTCCTTTATGAACACAATGTGAACGTTTCCAGCACATTGTTGAATCTATGCCACAAAGACCTAAAGCTGTTCTGGACAAAACAAGCGCTCCAACCAAATACTAGCAGGGTGCACTTAATCAAGGGTAAATAGTCATCAGTCATTGTAATACTCAATTTATTTTTTTATTTTGATCTTGAAAAATTTGAGTGAAAAAAAAAAACGTTTTTGCAAATATCCAAACATTCATTACATTTTCAGAATTTTTGCAGTTTTCAAACATCAACGGTAAATAATCACTTACATGAAGCAGATCCATAATAACAGTGAAGAAAAAACTGAGTGTCCGTGTCTATGCATGCCGTGTGGAAATAAATCTGATTACACAGTCACATTACGAGTTTCCCTCTGAGCAATTTTAAGTGTCAGTCTTGCTTTAAGGGTAAGTAAAAGGTCAGCTTTAGGTTATGGTGTGGGAATAGGCAGCTACTATAATGAGTATCAGCCAAAGCGAGGTCCTCCGTTTTAAAAACATGACTGTACGCATATGAATCTAAAATAACCAAAAATGAGACCAATCAGTAGCAATTCTCAGAAACCAAGGGAGGCGTAATATGCACCTAATGAGTTTGCTGTAACAGACCTCGTGTTCTTATTTCAGGACTTCACCAAACCCTAAAGTTATCTTAACCTTAACTCCAATCCTTACATCTACAAAAGCTTTCTGGAGACTGGAGTCTGTTTCAAAAAAGGTGATTTCTTAAGACAGTCTCGCTCCATTATGCCCAGTTAATAACCCCCACTTTATTTGAGGCACCAGTATCATGACAGAACTGGAAGTTTATGTTAGAAGACTAACTCGTGGTTCAAATAAAGTACAGTGCTTTTCCATACACATAAGCACACACACACACACACAAACTGTTTATCCATTGGTAGTTTTCTCCTGAAAAGTTGAACACAGAGGACCTTTATGTATTCTGTAATTGTGAGGGGACTGTCACTGTGGCTGTGGGACTTCTCCTTCACCATCAAACACGAAGCGGTTAATGTTTATAGGCTATCCAGAGACCTGCTTTATTATCATGCATTTCCAGCACCAAGTTCAAACTTTTCCTATTGACAAATGGAAGGAATGTGCTTTCTCCTTTACCAAGGTTTAAAAAGTCTCGTCTCTGTATCACTGTAAAACTGTGCTGGCTAAAGCCAGTTCATATGAGCAGTATGAAGAAGCCATAAACCCCAGTACCCACCCTGTGCAAATTTATTGTAACATTATTGAATAAAAATAAGACGAGGATACTATTAATGGAAAGGTCCCTACTGTTGATTGTAGACTGCAGGCCACAAGTGCATGTCACCAGTTTTAGGACACCAGCTGCTGTTCTTTCTCTCCTCCTTATTTAAAGCACCATAAGCGTAACATAATAGTGTAAATCAGGTATGTACAGTACATCTCCACAGTGTTGTGGTCCATCCCTGTATTTGGTCCAAACATCTGGAGATTACATTTGACTCTTAAAGACTCTGTAAGGTAGTATTTGTGCTTCTTTTCTAAGTCTGCCTAGCATCTGATTACGTATAAGCAAATGGAAAAACAGCTTTACTTGACTGCTCTTTTCATTTATACCCACTCAAGCACACAGATTAGATAACGAAGGCATAGTAAAGCTCAGCAATGGCATCTTAGATAAGATGAGCGATTAAAAAACTCCAGCACACTGTCTTTGTGCTCGCTGTAATGTTTTTGGGTCACTAGAACTTCATCATGAATAAACCTTTACCTAATAAAGGTCGAAAATTGCTGCGCAAAAGTTTTCTCTTTTGTTACCTTTAAATATTTGTTTTTAAACAAGAGGCAAATGAGGATAAATTCAGTGATACATTCACAGCAAAACTGATGTCCTGAGATTAAAAGAGAGCCTTAAAAGGCAAAATGAAGGCACTTATTTAATATTAAAATAATACATTCTATCGTTTGGACCATGACATGTGATGTATTATAATATATAAAATAACCAACGCACTGCCATGATCTGTGCAAATGCTTGGAGACGTCGAAAAATGTGCAGCAGTTTAGTCTTGATAACTTTGTTTTAAAGACTGAATTCATTCAGTACAGCTGGAGTCTGATTATTGTAGTTTTGGTCATCGCTCCTCATCAGTAATATTAACACTGTGGTAAGAACAGGATGATACGCGCTGAAACGCTGCTAAAAAAAGTCCAACAGGGTAAGAAACACCTGACGACCTAACATCTGCTTTTGTTCGGTCTATAACTACAAAATTAATTTAATTTAAAAATAAAAGTCTTTCCCATTTGTTTGTCCTATTTGACTTTTTTTTTAGCTGTGTTTCAGCAAATTCTGAACATTTTTTAAGTACAAAATTAAAATCAGTAAAACAAATTAGGATCAAAACTAGAAAAAAAGACAAATTAAACTCAAAGCATGCTTTCATGATTGTCACTGTTCTGTGACGATTACGTCACGGAGCAGAAGCGTGTGAGGACGTTCTCGGGACTCCTAAAATATCAAGCTGTTGGTCACTTTGAAGAACAAAATGTCAACAAAAAAGTCACTTCACTTCAGTTGTCATAAAAACTTGTCATCTTTTCTTCTTTTTCACTTTTTTCCAGCCACCCTATTAATCTTTGTTGTTTTTGTTTCCAGGTATTTAACTGTCGTCACCTGGTCTCTCTTCCACACTTTGTCTCCTTGTGTGTAGATCTCTGTTTTCCCCTAAGTGTACGGCTCAAGCTTTTGCTCCATGCTGGTTCAGCTCCAGCCTGTCGTTCATCTTGCTGGGCTTACATCCCAGAGATTCAGCCTCTTCCAAGGTGGTTGTCAGAGGTTTGCCAAGGGTCTCAGGCAGAAGCAGAGTGAGCACTCCAAAGATTAATGCCAGGATTCCCACAATGAGCTAAACACGGGTCATAATTAATAAAAAAGGGGAGGAATTTTTTAATTTAGCATTGCTGCCAGGGTAAACTTATACATAAACTATGATAATTGAAAACAAATGCAAGGTGATAGCTAAAAAATTAAATACATGTCTATACCTGAGGTAAGTAGATCCAGATGTCAGCCAGGTAGACACAGAAAGGGGCCACAACACTGCCAACACGGCACATCATGCTGCCACTACCTACTGCCAAAGACCTGGAGGAAGAGCAGCATTACTCCCTCTGTTAGAATGAATTAAAACTCGGAACATTAAATTGAATTAACAATTTTTAAATGTATTTCATACATATAAACATTAAAACGTTGCCCTTTAATATAGCAGCAAATTACAAATCCCCATTCCAGTAAAGCTCTGTAAAGCTAAACAAAAACAGAATGCAATAATTTCCAAATCAAATCAACTTTAACCTAAAATTGTGGTTGTATATGAATGCATGAAATATCTGTTGAGTTCTTTGCTTTTTATAAATCGTTTTAGCAGTTTTAGTAAACCTTTAGAACCAAAATAAAACTCTTCAGTGTGCTTACCTGATGATGGTCGGGTAAAGCTCGCAGGTGTAGAGGTAGATGAGACCAAAGGCAATCGCAATGGCAAACTTTCCGATCATACTCAGAGTAATAGCTAGGATCTCTATGTCCTGTAGGAATGATGAGAGAACAAAAACAAAGAGAAAGACAGAGATTTCCATTCAGTTCAGCTTTAATCACGTAGCATCGAGTAACAAAAGTAAATCAATACTACTTTAAAAACTCGAAGAAGCACAAGTTAGTCAGCAGTCTGAGAGGGAAATGCTCTATTAGGCTTATATGATACAATGAGGTTTTCTCTATCTCTAATTTTAAAATTAGGCTTAAAACTTTCCTTTTTGCCAAAGCATATAGTTAGGGCTGGACCAGGTGACCCTGAATCCTCCCTTAGTTATGCTGCAATAGACGTAGGCTGCCGGGGGATTCCCATGATGCATTGAGTTTTCCTTTCCAGTCACCTTTCTCACTCACTGTGTTAATAGACCTCTCTGCATTGAATTGTACCTGCTACTAATCTCTGCCTCTCTTCCACAGCATGTCTTTATCCTGTTCTTTTCTTCTCTCACCCCAACCGGTCGCAGCAGATGGCCCCGCCCCTCCCTGAGCCTGGTTCTGCCGGAGGTTACTTCCTGTTAAAAGGGAGTTTTTCCTT
>VUQR01023046.1:59104-91740 GCA_015108515.1 Hemichromis elongatus | reverse complement strand
CTGACCTGTTTTTAATTACTGCAAAATGTTTCTCCAGCTATTTTTTTTCTATTGTCACTAAATTTACCAGCCTTTTGTGTACCCAGTCACAACTTTTTGGATGCGTTTTGCTTACATCAAGTTAAAAATGAGCTAATATTTTTCACGAAATTATAAGATGTCTCATATTAAAGCTTTGACATCTTTTCTATGTTCTACTGTGAATAACATCTGACTTTATAACATTAACCTTTAATTCTGCTCTTATTTACAATTTACACAACATCCCAATATTTTTGGAGCTGAGGTTGTAACTTATCACATTTATATTTAGTTAAGTCTTTAAAAAAATGCAGCAGGTGTTTTTAAATCTACAATCAAAAAAATTCTTTCAGAACTATAAAACATTCAGCATGCAAAGACTGCAGCAGCTCAGGGTTGAAAAATCAGTGTGAGTGCTGCCAAATATCAGCATGTAGCCTTAATACAGGAGCACCTCAGAGAGGCTTTTCATCAGCCGGAGCTGCTGCAGCCTGATCATCATCACACAGGGAGGTCGGGGGGTTCGGAGGGGTGGCAAAAGGAGACAACCCGACGGGACAACTCAAGTCTTGTTGAATAGTAAGTTTACCAGTTTACCACTAATAATCAGTTGTTTGGAGGTAATCTTTCATTAATGACCTCTTTTATTAGATGATAAATCATAACTCCCAAAAAACTGAATATTGATTGATAATCCATTAAAATAATTGTCAGTTGCAAGTACTGAGGAAAAAATGACAGAA
Source organism: Hemichromis elongatus (assembly GCA_015108515.1). Lineage (NCBI taxonomy): Eukaryota > Metazoa > Chordata > Actinopteri > Cichliformes > Cichlidae > Hemichromis > Hemichromis elongatus. The sequence continues at coordinate 90,976 of VUQR01023046.1, read as the reverse complement.
TACATACAAAAGTAAAAAAGATATGTAAAATCTCTGAGTGCAAAACCTCAGATGATGAGAACTGCTTAAAACGGTCAGGTAAAAAAGCAAAATGTAAACCTTTACCGTCCCACGAAGACTAGTGGTGTGCTTTAATGAAGAACATGCAGCCGGAAGGCATCTCTTGTGCTCTGATGGCCCACTGCACAAACCCGAGACTCTGAATGGCTCCAGTGTGCGTGGCAGGACAACTGCCCACTGCGCCAACAGCAGCATTATGTTAAGTGCAGTGAAGGTGATCTTTAGATAAGTTGGATAAAAATCAAGTCAATGCAAAGGGTCAAACTGACCTAGGAATGACAGCACGGATTGATTTGATGGCACAGAAAGACCGAAGAAGAAAAGCCTCCTTTTTAGAAGATTCAAGCGCCACCGGATTAAGGCGGCTATAACTTTGTTAAAAGACCGTTTTCTTCAACCTTACGCTCTATTACCTAAACGGAAGCTGGGACACATTAGTGCAACTCCACTTACTTACGTCCATGCAAGCAAACGTGTGACGTGTCATTTAAAAAGAAAGCTTTTATCGGAAATACAAACCAGTGTGGCACTTCTTTGGCTCCTAATAACCTCTTCTGTTCCCAACACTGACATTTCTGCAAACTGTAGCGTATCTTTGCTCGCTGACTTTTTAAACCTCTCTGGCTTCTGACTCGGCAAAGTTTTGCTTCAAACCACAGCCAAGTAGAAAGAAAGAGACGTGAATGCTTTCCTGAATTGTGACTCACACCAGAGTGCCATTGTGTCCATGTGCGACTTTTCTGTGTGGATTGTGATGCGCTTACCTGCCAGAATCGCTTTTCCCGGGTGAGTTAATTTCGCTTTCCCAGCCGGCGCCGCTGCCGCCAGACACCGCGGTCTGTGAAAGGGGCTGATAAAAGTGCCTTTACCCTGCATAGTTACCCGGTTACGCACAGTAAAATTTCTAAACAAAGCTTCTAGTCTAGTGTGGCTCGCAGTTTTTTTTCTTGTTTGGTTGTTTTTTTTCTTCTTTTCCAAGTAGAGTGTAGTAGCGCAGCACCTGGGCGTCTTCAGTCCGATGAGCTTTCCTGGATTCAGGTGGAGACTCCAGCGGATCTCCGTGTGACAGTGGGCGGACACTGGAACTGTCACAAGGAAGTTGGGATTTTCTATATCCAATAAATGTTATTTGTAACCATGGAAACCCCGTGCCACGACGGTAGTGCGTAAGAGAGCAAAGCAAACCGGAAGCACAGAGAGGGGCGGATAAATACTTGTGTCCGTGTACCCTGCTGAACTTTATAATGTCCAATTAACGCGAATGAACTTCAACATCCACCGAGCGGTCAGTGAACGTTACACCGGGTGGGTAGCTGTAGCTGTACGAGCGCTAATTGAGAGAGCGGCCACTTTTCCCCCCACACAACAGAGAAAAAGGGCGGGGCACAGCATCTCTTCACTGTTTTCCTCCGACCAGATGACTACAGCTGAGCGAGGAAAAGACAAATAGGCCAAATGAGTCCTTTGTTATTGTCTGCTGTGAAAACGGTGCGCATTTTTAGCATCGCCGGCCAGTTACAGGTCCAGATAGTCCAACCACACCCTCTCTAAACAAAGAGGCTCAGACAGAAACCATCAGTCAGATAAATGACAGCTCGGTTACCAAAATGTCAGTCCAGCAGAGGATGGAAATTAGAGTGTAGCAAAAAATGGATGTAAACCATGTTTAAAGGTGAAACTCCACACCCTCATCGGCAGAACAACAAAACAGGGAGGGAAAAAGCTCTCCAGAGCAGTTACTCATCAGGTTTTCTTTTTTATCCTCCATTTTTAAGTCAGTTTTACTGTAAGTTACCTTTCAGAGTAGGTAGGTTCGTCCATTTTAGTTTTTGTTTAAAGCTTATGTGTTGTGTTAGTTTCTCCTTTTTGGATGTGATTTAAGCGGTTCAGATTAAACACTTTGGAGGTAATCACAGTGAATAATCACACGCAACAGTGCCTCTGCCAGCGTGCCGTGTTGATGAGAAGCAAAAACATTTCCACTCATGCATTTTACTTCTTTCCGTCTGCTCTTTTTTTTTCTAAGTCTAGCTCTTAATTTTTGTTTGATTCAACTAAAATGTTTCGCATCTAGCTTTAGTTTATAATAAAAAGCTCTGAGTTTTTAAATTTGTCTCCTGATAAAAAATAAAAATGCATGACCACACACTGTGTGTAAACTTTATTCCTCTTTCTGTATGCATGAATTGTGCAGATAAAATGAGCACCTGGTGTGCAGCTCAGATTCTTTACATTTTAGTGCCGAGACCAGGACGGGACAGAGCTGTGTTCATCACACTGGGACGGTCACATGAAATAAACTCAATTACTCATCTTTTGATCACCTTGAGCAGCCTTACCTCAAGATTTTGGCGTTTATTCATCTGCTGTTTTTGCATTTTGTCATTTTCTTACAAAAATCATTATACTTTTTAAGACTACAACAACACACTATAGACAATACATATTCCATAATACTTTGATTAGTTAGGTATTTCAATATATTTAAATTATACACCGTTTTCAGTACAATAATGACACTTGAACCAGCCTGCACCAGGAGCTAACATTCCCCTGTTTTCATCTTGAGTGTGATGGAGCTTCATCACACCTTGTTTTTTCGTTAGTTGGATGAGAAAGTTTCATCATACATAATTATTTTTTTAAATCAACATTAGTAATACTTCATATACTTGAGTGTAACATGAAAATTGTGCTCCTGGTTGCAGCATTATAGTTTGGCAGCACATGCACAGTCTACATTTCACCTTTCCATTATACCTGCTTTCTTTCTTTCTTTCAGCCTTTTTGCCACAACTGTTACAGAAACTCCAAAAAAGTCAACCGATGAGATCAACCGCTCTGACCCAGCAAAAGGTTTGCAGCTGCAAGGGAGTGGAGATTTCATTGAGTGTGTCTTGGTTTTGGTGACGAATCCCGAAGGCTTTAGAGGCTACACGCATACTCCCACACACACACATACGCACACAGAGACTGTAACCTCATAAAACAAGTGTTCTTAGTCCATAATACAGCAAACAATTGGTACCTGTTGTGAAAGGACAAATAAAACTATTGCACAGTTACTGTCTTTCTAATCAGAGCATGAGACAGTTGCAAAATTAAACATGAACAAATGAGCCCATTTTGTCGCCTCATCAGAACGTGTAAGGCTGTGACAGTGCTTTAGGAGTAAGGTACCCCTGAACTCTGCAGTAAAGTCTCTTCTTCAGTGCTAAAATTAAAAATTAAAAAGAAAGAAAGAACCAGAAAAGAAAAAAGCTGCTCTATGGTTAATACCGTCTACATGGAACAGCAACAGGACAGAGGTGTTTGGCGAAACTAATGTTATCTTCAGTATGCTAATACCTCTAGGAGCTAAGAGGTGACTTCATGCCGTGTAGATCAGTGATGCAGTTTTAATGTCCGAGTGGAAAAGACAACAGGGAGGGTCCGACAGACTTGATGCCACCCTTCTAAACTGGGTGTGGAAAAACTAGAGACAAAGTTTCTATTGCAGTTTCTGTGAATTCACGTGGAGCCGCACTGGGAATTGAAGGCCCAGTGAAATTTCAGGAGGCTGTACGCCACCTGTCAGCCAGTTGAAACCCAGAGCAGCAGTGTGGTTCAGGGTGGGTGAATGTGTGTAGGGAAGAGGGGTGGAGGAGAAGGACGAACTGGCAGATCTACATGCTGAATCCGTAAGCGGGTTGAGTGGGGTAGCCTGCGGCAGCAGTGGGAGGGTAGCCGTAGCCAGGGTACGCTGGCTGGGGAGCCACTGGAGAAGGGGAGGCAGTCAACATCAGCTGCTGACCTGATCACATAAACACAAACAAACACAGACAGGGTTACTTTTTCACCACTGTCTTTATAATAAAGTACACATGACTGCAGTGTTTTGTTAAATTGAAAAAGATGTTTGCTTTATATCAAACAAAATTATGTTTTTTTTCTCTCCACTCAGGTTTTCTTTATGTGCTGCTCAATGAGCCTGTAATTCTTTTAGCAGTGTAAAGCTAAGACTAGAGCTAAATACACAGCAACAGCTGCTGCTGGTTTCAGATAATAACAGAAAACACAAGCGTGTCCAGTTATTATGGGTAAACTAATCAGCTAGATTATATCATTGTAAAGTATAGCCCAATCCCAATGTCCAGACTTAAAGGATCTTAGACTACGACACACATTCACACAAAGTCCATGAGGGCTTCAGGAAGCCAAATTATCAACTGCACAAAAGCTTTCTGTAGACATTTTGAGCCCCTTATGTACACTTTGTTAGTCTTCATTCCTGCAGACTTTCCAAAAAGGAATTACCCACACTCTGGCATTAAACAAGGGGCTGCAGGGGTTGTGAGGTCTGCGGGGTTAAACCTTAACACTGAGATCAAGTGTTCTCACACTGTGGAATGACTGAAAAAGAGACTGACAGAAATATTACTGTAAATAAAGATTTTAGATTTTAATAATAAACAGATTTTAGTTTGGATGAAGATGATCCTGGGTGTAAACAATCAGTGCACATTCAGATAATGTTGAATATCAGCTTCATTTGGGGAAATTCATGTTCATCCCTCAGTGAGCTGTTCCGCCTGTAAACCTACCAAACACCATCGGCTGAGGCTCCGTCACTTCCTCTTCAGTTTTTCTTTGGCTTTCTGCCTCCTCCAGTTTGTCCACCTGAGGGCAACAAAGACGAAGGACTGATTAGACATCACTCACACGCTCTCTGTTGAAAGAAAGTCTGAGTTTATGGATTCTAGGTTTCGTGCAGAAAATATATAAGCTCAAGTTGGCTCAGTCTGTTTTTCATATTTCATAAACTTTCTGGCAAACACCTAAAATGTAATGATCAGAATCATACTTTAAAAATTACAACATAAACTCTAACACCCGAGCTTTAAAAATACACTAAGGCTTTTATCCCACATCAACTTAATAAACACTGACAAACACAAACAGTTAAAGAAGATTTATGATCTTCATTCGTGAAAGACAAAACTACAATCACCACTTCACAGTGCAGCTAAAGGTGAGAGAAGATGCCATGCAGGTTTGGTGAGAATTTCTAATGAAGCTTGCAGTAAAATGTTAAATGAAAATGTAAGGGTCAGTTTACTTAAATCACATTAAATAAAACCATTTAACCTTTTATCACATCTATAGCATCAAATGATAGACTTGTAACACTCCGGCCACCAACAGGTTCTGCTAAGAGCTTTTATTTACCATCTTTTATTTTAACAGTTATTCAAAGCTGTCATGTTTAATATTCTGCAGTAAATAATTTGCCTTTAAAAAAGCCTTAACAAGGTCTGCATACTAGAAATTCCAGATAACAATGAACAATGACAAATTTGGAACGGTGCTAATTTTCTAAAAGCGAAGTGCTTTTTGCACCAGGAAGAAAGGCAGATTAACATCAATCCGACACAGCAGCAACAAATCCAAAATTACATCATAGCTGGACACCACCAGGTTGATTTTGTTTAATTTTGATATTTTATTTTAGTGATTTGTGTAAAACTGACCCTTTAAAAAGAAGAATTGAAGTAAGGTTTAAGGTTAAAGGAATATTCTAATACAAGGACAGCAAAAGCTAAACAGTAGGTTCCTAGATTCAAAATTTTTGACATTAAAAAGTGCTACGAGATTAAGTGGCAGTCACAACTTCAGCGTGCACCTGATTCATGGCTGCAAGCAGACCCTCCTGAGTGAGTGTTTATCACTGCTGGCCTAAAAATCAAGCTAGAAGCTCACAGATCAAACTCATCTTTGCCAGGCATACAGTAATTGTGAATTGTTTGTAGCCCTAATCCTAATCCCTAAGTGCAAAGAAGTAATCAGGCATTGTGCTTTGACTGTGGTGAAGGCTGAATACTGAAGGTTTATTAATGGATGAATTTTTAAAGTTGGGACAAAGGTCCAGAGAAAAGATGATATTTACATACAGTATCCAGTGGTATCACTGGCATAAGCTGGCTGTTTAGCATGCATGTACTGAACTACTTCATGTGAGGCGGGGTTGGGATTTCTCTCCCTGATTAGCTGCTCAAAGTGGCTGTTAGATTCCATCCCAACCTATTTGACCAGTACCAAAAGTTTACCTACAACAAACTTAAACCGAAAACCTGAAACTAACTGAAAAGACTTACACAAAGAGCGGTAAGGGCAAAGATAACATTGTGGGTTATTGTTTACAGCCCTGCACTAAATTCAAAAGTAAAAACTAAAACATAGTGGCCTTTAGTTAGAAACATGGGGGTGCATTGAGCAAGTCTAAAGCTAAAGCAGCTTGTTCTCTGTGAGTTTCTTCTTTTCTGGGCTTTCAAAAAGCCTTTGTCACATGAAAAGCTCAGAGTGGTTCAAGACCTTAAAAATGACACTTGACACAAGATGCAGCCCCAAGAGAGAGAAAAGTTAGAGGTAAGAGGTATCTGTTAGGCCAGGACAGGCTAATCCTGGTCCTGGAGAGAGAAAAAAAGTGCACAGGCTTTGGCTCCAGAGTTTTTTTCTTTAGACTACATTTACCTTCTTGCACTTGACATCTAGAGAAGACTTTCTAATCTACCAAACGTCCCTTTACTGCTGTATATGTACCCCAAATTAAGATGCAGACTATATACTCCATTACAATACAGTCACTCTTAACTTTAACCAGTAAACATTATCCATGAATGAAGCATTTTTATGTTTCATCTCTGTTGCATCAAATTTGCATCGATGTCAGTAACTCCTTATTATTTACACTCTAACATACACTTTGGAATAAAATGTAAACATAAAAATGTTCATTTCACCTGGTCTGGTGATGAGAGTTTATTCATTTTAGCTTCACAATTGTGCAGAAGAATAATTTTCACAATTTATCCTCAAGTTAAGGGCTTAAATAAGAGAGGCTACTTCAGATTACACTAAGCCATATACTACTGCCACATTTAGCCCGATGTTTTTTTAATGTCTACACTGAAAAGTACTTATGTGGCAATTTATTTTTATTTCTCATGAAATTGTGTCAAATGGCTAAAAATCAAAAGAAGTCAGTCACTAAGATTAGGGTTCACTGGAAGAAAATTTAAAACCTGCTTAATCTGAACAAGTACTGGCACACGTGGAACAAAAGCCTGCACACTGCTACAGTTCTCCAGGACCAGACCTAGTTAGGCCAAACTCAATCTACAGTCCATGCTAGGTTCCTACATCGGAAACCTAAGAGATAAGTTACAGCAAAAACAGACAGACAGAACACAGAAGAGAATTTTTTTAAATAAAAAGGGCCAGAGACCGTCACCTTCGCTGCAAACTCATCAACCTGGAAAAGAACCCAAAGACATGACCTCACATATCTGCAGGTAGCACTGGTAAATACACTTAAAGGTCATTATGAAGATTTACATATTTCACTCTGGCTTGTAGTGATTTTTTTTAAATCCATCTAGATTGTTTTGATGGAATTTGCACAGTTTTGGAAATACAAGCTGTGGTGACATCGTCGCTTGAAGGATTGAATGTAACAGAACTAAATGACACTTGTCTTGAGGTTCTTAAAGTGCCAAAAAAAAAAATCCATGCGACAAACTCTGAATTAACACCTTTTCCCAGAAGTGATGACCTAGTTGCACAAAATAATTGCACAAACCTCATTGTGGGCACTTTCATATAGGAAATGTCTTCTGTCGCAAAACTACACCGGCTAATATAGATGGACAAACAGCACTGCAGGCCAGAGGGAAAAAAATCATGTATATTTGATTTAGGGCTGAACTGTCCCTTTAAATATCATTACTTAAAGCCTTTGTCTCTGCCTCCTTGTCTCACTATACATGTTTGACCTGTTTCTCAGAAACCCCAGAAATGTTAGATTACGTCAAAAACACAACATTCTTATAAAACTTACACAATAGTGAAATCTATTTTTTGTGGTATAACTGAAATCAAACAAAGTCCTGGTATTGATTGTCAGCACTAACCTTTGTGAGGTACTCTCTCATGACCTGGATAAAGTATGGCATGGCAAAGTCCATTATGTTGTGCCTCCAGGCCAGCTCCAGCACCACGTCAGGGTGCAGGAGATCATAGGAGGCAAACAGACAGGCAGCAAAGCACTCCTTCCTGCCCTCCTCTAAGAACCACTGAAGTAATGTCTCTGCCAGCTCAGCATCCTTGGACTCTGCTGCATACAGCATGGCATCCTAGAAGAGACAAAAATGTAAAGTATCTGATTCACATAGCTGACCAAAGATAAAAGCCAAAAGAATCATTCTTGTAAAAAGATGCCAATTGAATGTGAACTAAACAAATGCTGCCATCTATAGGAACATTTAGGAAATGGAACCTTTTAAAAGTCTTCTTTTTAAGAGCTTTTCTATTTCTTGTTTTTCCCATTACCTTGTAAAGCTTGTCCTTCTTGCAGAGCTCAACGCTCTGTCTCCAACGGTTGTTGCCTTTATATAGATAAGCAGCAATACGCCTGAACTCAATCAGTTCATGCTTCTCTAACCTCTGAGCCAGCCCGATGGTGTCAAAGTTGTCATAAGCATCAATGGAGGCTCTCAGTCCCTGTGGATGACACACGGATAGAAATGCATTGCATTTGAGATCGAGAGGTAACAGCATCCTGGGCACTGCTTCCTGTACCCATTTACACCAGTATGGTGTCTATCCTCAATCTATAACTGGCTCAGTGGATTTCAACATAAAGAGAGTGGTGCTGGTGTGAAAAAGCAGGCGTCATCACAGAAAAACAAAATTGCTAGGTCTAAAATTGGAACCGCTGATATCAGTGGCTACGAGAGGGGCTAGAAATTCACCCGTGATTTACAACCAGGCCATAGATTGTGTCTTTATGATTTTCTTTACACAGATATTACTCTTCCTTTAGCTTTGTGGCATTTGGTTGCTATACTTGTTTAAATGCTTAAATCTACAAGCAAATTATTGGCCATAATGCTTGAAACACAGTAAATAATACACAAGCGACAAAAAAATGGCAACAAATAGGTCACATCTTTGAGCTCTTTGTGTTTTATATCATTTGCTGTAATCAGGTCACAGAGTGCACTGACAAACCTGGTAGTCTTCCTCCTCCGTCAGCAGGTTGTTAAGAGCTTCATTGACAGACTTATTATTGTTATTCTGCACAGACCTCAAGTAAGGCTTGACCAACTTCAGGTGGTTCATCTAAGAGAGAAAAAGCAACCCATGTCACGTCATATCAGCGATGGGTCCAGTTTATTTACAAAAACAGATTATATTTAATATAATGTGAGGCTGGCCATGCTGGTTGTTACCTTGCTAAAAAAGATCACAGCCCGGCTGTGGTCCAACCGAGGAGATAAAATGGTCAGCAGATCATTCAGTAGGAGGGGTTTGTAATCCAGGTAGAAGGAAAGAGCCTTATAGTAGAGCTCCACATTGGCAACCTAAAGGATAAAAGAAAAACACAAGCAAATTTACAAATAATCAAAATGTAAGCGGTTTGTAAAAAAAAATAAACATTTAAAAATAGCCGTGTTTACCTTTGCAATAATATCTTTGAAAAGCCCTTCTTTCCATGCGTCAGTCGGATGAGTCATCATAGTGATGACAGCGTTGTCATACTCCTCGTATTTATCGTAAAGGAAAACCAACTCTGCCCATAAATGAGACTGCTCTGCAGCACGAAGAACCTGATGAACACAGAAAACATTCATTACTGTCAGAGATATGTTTGGCTTGTCTAATAGATTTGATATATCTGAAGTAAAATGCCTTGAAGCTTTTAAAGGCTGACAACAAATATATGATTTATTTTTTTATGTAACCTACTCTTTTTAAAAAGCATAAAAAAAGAAAAGAAAAGAAAATAATAAAAAAAAACACACACACATAACTAGACTGAGCCAATCTAAAGAAAATCATTCACATCAAAAACATGTTTTTTTATTTTACCATTTTTATTGATGCATTAATATGCACCTTTTGAAATGAGCAAAATATTAAAATAAAATAGTACTTTTATGCTTTCAAACATTAAAAAAAGGAGCAGCCTTGTTTCACCTTCCTGACAACAGATATTTAAAGTTTTTAAAAGGTTATTTGTGGGCATGATGACAAACAGTTGCACAAAGCTGGTAAATGAAAGTTTAATTGCTGCGAGTCACCAGAAATATGTCAGTAAAGAACCAGCTGCAAAATACAGAAAAAACAAGTCAATTAATTTTCTGTCTGCTTCCCTTTTCATGGTGCTGATGAGAAGCAGAAATGTTCACTGAGTAATGAATCAAAAGATTTCATGGCACACGAGCAACCTCTTTGATCTGACAAAAGAAAGAACAGTTTTCAAATGAGCAAACGCACACACATAGTAACAGAAACACTCTACCTTTGGGATGTTGACTCTGGACCAGAAGAGCTCCAGGTGCTCCCTCATCTTTTGAGGTTTGAACTTTGAGTAGAGGATGGCGAGCTCGGTGAACATACCCATATGGGCCCGCTCCAGACCCAAAGCAGCCTCAAGCAGAGCAATGAGTTCCTCAAAGTACCCACGGTCCTGGTAGTAGCTGATAAGGTCCTCCAGCTCGTCAGCATGGATCACAATGTGAAGGCCGCAGATTTGTGCCAGACGAAACTCCTCGCCGTCCACGCATGCAAAACATACCTGAAAAGAAAATGAATGCATGAAACTGGAGATAATGATAAACGGAGGTCCATTTCTATCATTCATATCATCATATCCTTTGTTTCGCTACCTTTTCGTGTAATCTTTTCATAATCATCAAGAATGTGTCAGTCATTTTTTATATGAAGTGTCTTTATTAGAAACACTAAAACAAATTAAGAGCTCTAATAATAGAATTAAAAACTATAGCAAGAAAATCACTTAATTTCAATCTTATATGCACAGAAACAAAACAAAAATAATAATAAAATAAAAAGTCAGAAAGCTGTTAAATCAGCCCATTAAGTAATTTTATAAATCTTGTTTATGTTGCATAGGCTCAGACTGCTGGGTGACCACACAGTCCAGTGCATTTCTCTTCCTCACTGTCCTTTCTGTTTTTTTCCCCATGCATTTATATGCATCATTTATATTTACATCCACTATTGCATGCCACTGACATTTTGTTTTGTCCTGTTTTTGTTTACCATCTCTTTCTCTTGCTTGTAAGGATCTGTTTGATCGTTGGGGCTTCTGTCAGTAATGTCATAAAAATAAAGTGCTTTGAAATGAGTATTCGTGTAATTCGGCACTATATCGATTCAGTTATGCTCAGTCTAGCATTATGGCATTGTGTCATGTCTTTAGCCCCATCTCTTTTAAATTAATCAGACAAAGGGAAGACCTGTAATTGTACCAGAAGTTCCAAAGGGGTGCAACACATTTTGACAAGCTAAGATGCACTTGAGACCTAAATGTGTTTTTTCTACACATGCATTGCCTTAAGACACCGTGGGCTTAGAAATGCTTTGTCTTCTTTGTTAAGCATTTGGAGTTTGCATGCAATGAAATGTTCTATATAAATAAAATTGCTATACTGACACCTGTTTATTGCGCATTTCTATGTTTCACTTTTTTTAATTGCCTGGTTCATTGTACAGATGCAAATTAGCCATTTTCATCAAATCTGACATGTTTAGATTAGAGGATTTTACACTGATATCCATTATCCTGCACACTCCTTATTAAATAAAAAGAAACAATTAATGAGCATAAACAACAGACTATAGCAGCCATGTACAATCTACGGTTGCTCGCGAATCCATACATTATTATTTTACTGAGGGACAAATCAGATGAATCAGACACTCCAGAAATAGTTATGACGCAAATCCTGACATGAAGGGCACTTACAAGTTAAAACACACCAATTATATTATCTCCTACATAGCAGCATACTGACACAGTGATGTGCATTCTATGTTTTAATAGTGTATGCACCAAATTTAACTTAACTTTATACCCAGTTAAAGGTGGTAATATACCCTAGAATATTATAATAGATGAAGAGAGTATATTTCATAGTCAAATTTTTTGGTGCACAGATGCGTTTTCATGCCAGTTACCTCCTTCCATGTCCGTGTGCTGTTGGCCTTCCTGGCGCTGTCCACAGCTGCCTGGTACTCTCCCAGGTGGACTAATGTGGATGCAAGTCGAGCAAAGTTGGACACATTGTTATACAAAAGTTTGGCTGCTTCGTACATACCCTCCTCATAACATCTATCGCCCACCTGGAGAGGTAGAGATCAGATTATGAATATGCAGTTACCAATCATTTTCTGGCAAAGAACAAAAAGCACGATCTACAACAGCTACCCAACCCTTCAACACTACAGCTGGAACTTTTGATGTTGTTTTATTTTACCTGCTGTATGTGAGCATTGTTGGGCCCGCTGACAAATTCTTCCAGCTCAGCCAGACGGTTAGTTTTAGCTAAAGCAAAGATCAGCTCCGTCTCCACGTAAGACTCTCTGGCTTTCTTCCGAGCCATCTGTAGAAACTTCACCAAATCCTCCCAGTTATCTAGAAACAGCAACACACTAGACATCAGCTCAGGCCCAAGACTGATGAACACAATTAGCATTATTTACCTTTAAATCATAAACATACTGTTCTTGCTGGCTGCGTTGACCACCTCCATGTACGCTGACGGGTCAACGGCTTTAATGTATGAATCAATGGCTTCCTTGACCAGGTCTCTGTGCAGCTGGGCTCTTGCTAACTGACTCCACACTGCAGGCTCATTACAGCGCTCAGCAAACTCATAGGCACGGTCCAAGTTCCCTATGTGCTCTATCAGTACCTAGAGGGATGATAAAAAAAAAACAAAAAAACAAAAAGAAACAAACAGTGGGACTAAGCATTTTTAAGGCTCATTCCTTTTCACTATTAGGTAGAAATGCTAAATTCACTCAACAGTGATTAAGAGACACTCATGAAACCTGTTATCACTGGCAAATGACTCTGTTAGTTTAGTTAAAGGGCTTACCCACAAGTACTTTTAATGGCAGGATTTAGGAAAGATAAATTTCAATTCATCCAATAATCCACTGATTATCTTAAATGTTTTCTAACTTTGGAAGGAGAGTCCAGGAGATTATCCCAGTTCATACAAGTCGAGAGATGAGGTATACCCAGACAGGTGGAATATAAACATCCCTAACCCTAAAACTGTCACAATAAATTCTTTTACAAAAAGAAACTGATTTTTTTTTCTACATAGAAAAAGTTCTGTGATTAGTAACTTCAGCTTAGTGTAACTTGGACCTTCAGCATCAGTGCCGTTTTAGCAGCATTATGTTTGTTTTTACCTGTATGGCCGAGGTGTTCACATCAAACTTCTTGAAAATAGCAAACGCCTCTTCAAAGAGCTCATTGCTGATAGCAATGTTTGCAATATCTGGAGCATCGTAGTTGTCGAGTCTGTTAATGTATTCCATCACACGAGTGCGATCTGCCTTGATGGCCGTCAAAATAAGCAAGTTCTGCAGGTTTCTGGTTTAAAAAAAATTAAAAAAATGTTAGAAAAATGGTCTTGTGTAATTTATCACCATGCAGAATAAGCTGTGAGTCTAAAGTACCTGTGTTCACTGAAGACTGAATTATCAAGTACGATTTTCTCCAGAAGTTCAATCAGCTCATTGGGCAGGTCTGCCGTCATGAAGGCCTTCACTGTGACCGACACCTCCTCTGGGTCTTGGGTTTCTGACAGAGCTGTCTGCACCACCTGAGAGGAGGAAAATAGAAAATAAATGCAAAAAAAATAAATAAATACAATTCATGCTTGCCTGCTTTACTTTAAAAGAAGAGGTGGAGGATCCCTTACCTGGTCGATCAGCTGTCTTCTAAAAGGATTGTTTTCTTCTAACACAGTCGCCCAAAGCTCTGGATCTTTCCTTCGTACCAGATATCGAGCCTCACTCTTAAATAATGAATTCTCATTGCACACCTGACACGAACAAATATAAACAGTTTAAAACACATTCATTATAATTATTTAAACTATCACCATAAAGCCATACAATGTGATCTACAAACTTTGATGAGCTCCAGATCGCACTGCCCTCTCTCATAAGCCACACAGGCCAGATGGGGGTCTCTCTTCTCACAGTAGCGTCCAACCACGGCGCTGTCATAGAATGGGTTTTCCTTCAGGAAGCGCTCGGGTGTGTTGTTGCTGTCAATGTAGATCTTGGCTAGGGCGTTATGGGTAGCTGGCTCCTCGCATCCTTCATGGATACGAGACTCCAGCCATGGCAACAGAAGTTTCAACCTGATAACAGAAACGGTAGGTTAATATAAAATTTTATTACATAATACCTAGGAGAAGCTTTTAAAATTAATTTCATGGCAAGGATCGGTAAAAGCATGAGTTATATTTCTATGATGATGCTACACTGTAGCTTTTCCTGTGATGTAATGCACAGCCAGAAAACTAGATGGCAGCATTGTCTACTCAGCAGGCCAATTGATTCATGTTTTAGGGTTTCCCACTTTTGCCTTGAGAAGAAAGAGGACTATAAATAGCTTCATTAAAGGAGAAAATGTTAATCTGATAGATGACACTGAGGCATCAATGAAACATAATGACAACCTCAGAGAATCCACACTAAAAATCACCTTGGTGTTAAAATTAAAATATTAATTTCAACTTAATGCATTAAACTATCAAGCACGCACTGAGCAAACACAAGAATAAATGTCTGTATATTTAAAAACATATTTCACTTCAGTTTCTGAATGCTTGACAATTTATTTATTTAGACACCAGATAAGGAGCTCATGATTCTTTACTATTGATTGCCTCAAGGTTTATTGGAAAAGAAATTATTTTCAAGGTAGTATTTGTTCTTTTCCTTCAGTGACTTGAGGGGAAAACACACATAACTAAGTGGTTCAGGCAAACCACAAACATGTCTTGCAATCTGATCTATCATTTAAACTCATTCCTACAGAAGCTAGATTTAACGGCTTTTATGTACCAGCATCATACTTGCTTATTAAATGCCAGGTCATGTCAGAAGCAGCTATAAGAGAGGACAGGAAATCTTTTTACCCTTTAGTCTTACCTGTTCCTTTTCTCTACCTCATCCACCAGCTCATCAGTGGAAAACTGCCCTCTGACCACCATGATCAGGTTCTTAATAACATCCTCAGAACAGTCTACATCCAATAAACCACCAATCACCACTGGTAAACGACTGGGGTTCACCTGAAAGCAATGGTAAGATTCAAAATAGAGAGGCATCATGCAGCTCAGTAAAGATAACTAAATAATAATCAGATTATGTATAAAGTCTCCCCAGCTGTACATCTTACCTTCTGTACGTAGATTTCGATGTATTTCTGCAGACTGTTGCGGTAAAGGTAGAGAACCAGGTCATGGACGAAGTCAAAGCGATCACACACAATGATAAGAGGAAGCTGGTCCGTTAGCTTTGCTTCCTAGAAGCAGAAGAAACATGAAGCTTATTATGAATTAACTGTGGGAGATGGCTAATTTCAGAAAAATATGCTAGGGGATCTTTATACCTTGAGGAAGTTTTTAACCCTGTCTGGGTCGTAACAGTTGCTTTCTCTACAGATTCTCTCCACCTCTTTGATCTGGCCGGTCTTACAGGCAGCTTGAATGTATTTAAAGTGAACATCGGGCTCTTGGCTGAAATTCACAATCGACCCAAGGAAGTAAAACAAGCCTTGTAGAGAGATGAGAGGGGAGAAACAACACAGCAGTTAAGTTAATCAACTGTGAATTAAAACCTGCAGAAAACCAGGAAAAAGCACCACACCTACCCTCATAACTTTTGAAGGATTCAAAAAGCTCCACTAACGCTTGAGTTCCCAGCTGTTCGTGATATTTAGATGCTACCTGGACACACAACTGCAGGTTCTGCCTGATATTAGCCGACAGCATGGCCCTTAAACACTCTAAAGAGTCTTCAACTGACAAGGAGCCAAAATAGTTCACCAGCCACTAAACAGAAAAAAAACAGGGAGAAAGTAAAGCAACATGTTGAGCAGGAAGGAAAAAAGGAGTAATTTCAGGAAGCATTTTCACACATTAAAGAGTAAAATGAAGTCGCTCCCAAGAGAGCGGTATACAAGCATCATTGCCCTTCTACAGCCATACCTCAGGGTTGAGCAAATGTGTGTGAACCACAGCTCGTTTGATATCGTACAGGTCAGTGTAGTGTTCAAGAGCTCTCTGTAGCAGTCCTGCCTTCTCACACAGCTGAGCAACATGGGCACGGTCATAGTGCGTGAACATCTGGTTCCCAAGGATTGCATCTGCTACCTAAAGCAGTGCACATGCACACATGAGCACACACATTGTATTTTAACATTATTAAAGCCAAGAGTCTGAACATTAGCATTCACCTGGGGGGCATGTATTAGGTTCATCTCAAGCAGACGTGTCTGTAAGTGTCCTTCTGCTGGGCGGTTGTTCTTTAAAGCATCCAATAGGAAGGAAGTGCACTGCTGAATCAGACTACCCTCCATAAACACATCAACAATCTAAAGAGCGTGAGAGAAAAAAGCAGTTAAAACACAAATAGAAAATGATCTCGTTTTTTTAAATTTCCGAGCATCTGTGAACAATGATTTGAGTTGGCATGCAAAGGCAAGAGTTGCACACTATTAAACACCACAGGCCCGGTAACCAGATGTTTCTGATTTTCATGTTTAAGGACATCTCCAAAGTTCACATCTGAAAAGCAAAGGTCTTCTTAACTCCTTCACTTTTCATGAAGTCACCGTCCTCCCTGTTTGAGATTAGTACAGACCGGAGCAATGATGTGGCTTTAAAAGGAGGAGCGGGTGACTGAGTCTATGAATTCCTGGCATTGCTGCCACATCTGGAATAACACATATGTAGGCTCCCACACTGGGCACTTTGTGCATTTGCGTGCGTGTATAAGGGTAAACAGGCACATGCATTTTAAAGGGAGCACACAAGCAGGATGTTTTCAGTTACGTTTGTGCATGCTTTACCTGGTTGATGTT
Source organism: Hemichromis elongatus (assembly GCA_015108515.1). Lineage (NCBI taxonomy): Eukaryota > Metazoa > Chordata > Actinopteri > Cichliformes > Cichlidae > Hemichromis > Hemichromis elongatus. Next base: position 73,953 of record VUQR01023046.1, on the reverse strand, counting down.
GGCTAACGGTTCCTCATCCTGGACCAGCATCTGAGCAAACTGCAGACCCTGGTCTGGATTCACACGCATCACATTCCTCAGCAGAAACACCCAGTCTGGGGTATATCCCACCTACACGAATACAGAAGGATAAAAATGCAATTTCAAACATCAATGCAATACTATAAATATACTGCATGTCTGCTTTTTGTGCAATGCTCAAAATGGGAAACACGATAAGCCTTCTGATTACCTTTTTAGCATACAACACTATCTTCTGGAATTGGCCAGTCTCTGCAAAGCACTGGATGACCTTGTTGGGGACATTTGCTCTGAGGTACACACTAAGAGCGAGAGTGGGGTCAGAGGCCTTCACCAGGTCTCCCAGCTCCTCTGAGCACTCCAGCTACAACACAAGAGGAGGAAAGGTACTTCACTTACACTGCTGTCACTGCATATCTAAAATCTGCCTCGTTTCTTTAATCCTCGAGCCTTACCTTGTCCTCTTTCAGCCATTTCTCTAGTAGTTGCTTGCGGCCCTGTTGCAAGACGGGCCTGCACAGCTCCAGAGACTCAAACTTGTTTAGCTGGCCCTGGTCCAGAAGAATACCAAAATACTGCAGCAGTGGAGAGGCTTGACCCGGCTGGGCCGGGACGCTCTGAAACTTGCGAATGGTTTCTGCTGTTCGAAGGATACCCTGAGGCGAGCAAAGACATCAAAGAATGAAGGAATTATTAGTCAAAGAGAAAAAAACAAAACAAAAGCAGATTCCACAAAATGTTTTGAAGGAGAATTTCATGTTTATTGTCGTGTGTTAACATGAAGAAATACGCGATTCTTCTTGCGTTTCGTTTTTCAGAGCTGAATTACAGTGTGTGTAACTGCTATAGTTTTAAAAAGCATCAACAGATAAATATTTAACAATTTGATTTTGTGCAAATGAAAACTCCTTGTGCAGTTCTTACCGACACCTGGTTCATATTAGCACAGGCAAGAATGACAAAATGGCAGAAGAAACGGGCGTACCTTGGGTGCTGATGCAGCAACCTTTGCAGCCTCTGAGTAACTTCCCTGGGCAAACAGAGTGTTGAACTTCCTGCCAAAAAGCTCCTCCGCCCCAGCAAGGTTTGACCTGACAGCTATCCTCAGGGCGAGATCAGGGTTCTGCAGCACGTTGGTAGCATAGTTTACAATGTTCTCCTCTTCCACACATACTGACAAAACCTATATTGAAAAAAAGGAACAGATAATCATTAAGAACTGCACAGCAAAAATAACTAAAGAAAGGAATCATATCCAGTTAACAGTCCATTTTCTTAAGAATGTCTGCCAAGCATAGCTAGCCAAAATATTACAGTAATCCACTATGAATAAAAATTTCACTTGAGAACTTGTTCTGCACGCGCTCACTGTTTGTTTACTACTTACCTGTCCCTTTTTATTGACACCAATGATTCCCGAGGTGGCTTCATGAGGAGCAGTTACAAAAATGGTCTCAGCACTAATTCGGTTCATGTAAATACACACTCCAGACTCCAGGTCGTACAGGTGAATGTAACCATACTTTGTAATCAAGTATATTACGCCATGCTTACTACCAATCTGAGGAGAATAATTAGAAAGAGAAACATTCATGAGTGACCCATAATGTGGTGAGCATAGTACAGTAAAGGTAGTCTTTTTTTTTCTTTTTTTTTTACCTGCATAGCAACAGGAAAGTCTGTCTGGGCCTCTGGTGGGAAAAACACATCCACAGCTTTCTTAGCAAATGGCTGGTTTCCTGCAGCTGGCTGACCAACTTCGATGATGTGCAACTGGTAGAAGTAAACCAAGACAACAACAAAGCAAATGAGACCAAAAATAACATCAGAGTTGAGGATTTGTACATTAATAAACTTTCCTGATGTTACTATATAGGAACTTCAATTTTGACCAAAAGGCATGAAGCATAAAAGTTATTTAATAGGATTCTAGTGTAAACATTACTCTTTCAAAGCACTTCAAAGCAATTTGCTCAGCAGCTAAAAGCACAGATAGCATCATGGGTTCATTTGAATGGCCTTCACCTTTCCCCCAGCCTGTGAGCGCACAGCAAAACAGAAAAGAGTGGAAGGTTTGGCATTTCCCTCCACTTTGAACTCCCCGAAGGCAGCAGCATGGCCCTCGATAGGCTGGGACACTTTCCTGTCAACGGAGTACAGCTGCATTGCTCCGACCACTCTGTTTTGCTGGAGTACAAGAAAAAAGAGAAAAAAAAGTGGGTGGGGGGAAAAAATCGATATGTTCAAGTCATTAGGGATCAAAGATACAGGTTTAATTTTCCGACAGTGTGTTTGTATGTGTATGTGAACAAACAGTAGGTGTTATCTGTGCATTTGGTTAGATGTATATGTGTAATCAAACTGTTCTTAAATTTTGGAAAATATATTCGTTTCCTTAATTGGTGTAGATATACATATAAAAAAAAAGTGTACTTTTAAATAGTTTGCATATTTTCATTCTTTGACATAGTCAAGAGTTTTTTGCTCTGCCCTCATGCTGCCCTGAGCTCACAGTCCTCTAGATGCAGATTCATTTAGAAAAAACAGGCACAAGAGTGCTGTATTGATTTTCTTATTGAGATTCAACAAGTCAGCAAAAAAGACATCTGTCCATCCATTTCTCTTTCGCTTATCCAGGACCAGGTCACGGAGTGCAGCAACCTAAGCAGAGAAGACCTCCCTCTCCCCAGCCAGCTCCTCCATCTCATTCAGACCAGCAAAGAGATGTCATCTTTGCAGTGTGTCCTACTCTATGACCTTCTCCCACTATGATTTGTCCAGAACATCTTGCCCAGCAGACACCCAGGAGGTATCCCACTCTGATACCAGAACCACCTCAGCTTGATCCTTAAGACAAAACGTATTTATTGTATTCTTCGGTAACTACCTAAAGCTTTTGACCATAGCTAAGGTTAAGCATGTAAATCAACCAGTAAATGCTTCGCTTTTACGCTCAGCTCTGTTGACCATGACGGACCGATATAGCATCCTAATCACTGCGGATGCAGCAGCAATCCATCTGTCAGTCTCCCGCTCCCTTCTCCCCTCACTTCTGTTCATAAAAATCATGAACAGAATCTGTGACAAAGCACACACCAGGAACGAGTCCGGCTTATATAGCCAAAAAAAAAAAAAAAAAATCCGTCTCTTTGTGTAAAAAAAGGATAACATTCTTACAGCAGAAATTTCTGGGAAGCTTAATTGTTAGAATTTTGTGCCACTGTTCTCAGAAAGTGTCTTTTATGTGTTCGTGGACACTAAATTGTGTTTTTTTATGACATTATACACCCTTACTGGCGTAATACAATGGCATAACAGCTTGATCTCTTTATCCTCCCCTTCAGTCAGCAAACAATAAATCTGGGAAGTGATGAGGTTCCAAGTCTATTGGTTCCTGTAGTCGGTAGATGATCCAGTCATTGGTTAGGAATGCAGTTTTTTTAAAGCTAATTCACTGTCGCACAACAGCTAAAGGTTTCAAAACTGTAGTGTGGTAAAAACAACTCTTTTGCTCTGGTGTTTACATCCGTACAACCAAAACCTTCAAACCCAGTGACGAGAACAAAGTTTGACCTCAGATAAAGTGTTCTTTGTGTGATCTTTTGTCCAATAAGGCTATAAAACAGGGATGGGAGAAATAAATATTCCTTTCAGAGAAAATGTTTATATCATCTGTGTTTTCATACCTGTGCAGAAATCCCTATCAGCAGTAACCACTTCTGCTGTTCGTCAGTTCTGTAGTTGATGATCTGACATCCGGCCAGACTGGCGTGCCGATCGAATACTTTGGTCGGTTGGGAATCCCCCTCCATGCTCCAGTGATAGACGGCAGTATCTGTCACCAAGGCCACGGTGTTTACAGAGATCCACTTCCAGAACATGACCTCCTCTGACATGGTGTGAGCCTTCATCTTACTCTTCATCTCAATGTTGAAGATCTGCAGTGTCTTGGCAGCTGAGGGTCGGTAAAGACACAGAGACGTGAGATGAAACAGGCAAAGAAAACAGGAAAGAAATTGTCAAATAACTCCAAACAACAAATAAATAGCTGTTCTTACTAACACACAGACCCCCAGATGAACATGTCTGCCTCGAAATGGTTAGAAAATAAATAGAGCTACTTTTAATTGGAACCATTTATTCAGAGAGGAAAAGTTTGATTATTTCAAGTAACAAATACCTAGTTTCTGCCAAGACTTGATGATTTTCTTTAATGTAACTACTGTTCCCTGCTGTGAGCAGCACTTTAATGGGGAACCGAGGGAGATTTCTGACACAAGTATTTGAAACTCGCGTCAGAAATAAAAAGCAAATAAAAATTATATCTGAACTGCTTGATATTGTTCATAAGCCAGGGAAGCACCGATCTTTTTTAAGCGATCTGACCCGTGGCTAGAGAAAGTAGATGGCAGCTTTTGAAAATGTCACAACTGACACACACGCACAGATACAACCTCCATTTACCCAAAAAACAATGTAAAACAAACAGGTGATGTAATGCATGACTCATGTAAATACTAGAGCTGCTGTACAAACTTGCAAACTGTCATCAGCACGCACACAGCCTCTACGATACATTAATGTATGCATCTGTATGTGCAGCAAGATTACGGCTGCTGGCACACGCTCACACAGGCCAGCAAAGGCGCACATACAGTGCTCCAACTCCTCTCACTGTATAACACCTGATGATGCATACCACACATACAAGTCATGCTAACACATGTGTAATTCTCATAAAAGTAGGGCGTATGCCAGAAGATTAGGTTCGGGTGTGAAATTGAGGTGTCTGTGTTTTGATTGATCAGAGGTCGAAATAGATGTGCATATTTAAAAGGGATACGGCTTTTATGAGAGAGACATGGCCAGTGTATCATCACAACAGTGTGCCAGACAGGTAGACAGACAGAAAGCAACTCACCATCTGAGAAATGACAGAAAGCAAAGGAGAAAAAGCAAAGTGTCAATCAGGTAAGAATGAAAAGACAAAGATAGAAAGGGGCAAACAGGGATGTACTGTCCTTAGAAGGAGGAGGGGGGAGGAGGGAGAGAGAGAAGCATTATAAGCAAATCATCCTGATCAGCACTTGTGTTTGTGCTCTAAGGGTTAGTTTCAGTGACAGGCGATCAATTTTCACAACCAATTTACTACACTCTGGTAATAGAAGTGAGTGCAGTCCGCATATTTACAACATTGACAGGCATTAATCTCTGCTGCGGCTTTCCCACAGCATTTCTAGTGAACAGCTAAATCTGTTAAAACTAGAAGCAAAATAAACAGTGCCGAGGCCATGCAGACTTCATTCTGGGACTTTAAACAATAATAAAATACTCTGCGCTTAGTATAGAGCAAACAGTAATAAAAGCCAACCGTTTTGACTTTTTCTTTTGTCTAACAACTATAAAGCATTTCTCATCTATCGGCCACCGCTGCCTATATGTGTTGCGTCGTTTCTATATGCGTCACCATCATACCTTTGAGGGCGATGACTTTGCTGGCGGGGTTCATGATGGCACTGTCGGCAGAGATTGGTCTCCTGATTGGGTTGGTGGGATCGGACATGTCCACAATCACCACCTGGTTCTGCTCGCCCACCTTCTCACGGATGCAGATGAACTTGTCCGACTCCATCGTCAGATAGCTGAACCCAATGTTGGCTGGGTTGACGCCCAGGTTCTGCAGCTAAAAAACAGTTTTGAGGAAATAAAAGTGAGAACATTTAGTTTAATTATATTACCTCCTTTTACAGTACAGTGGTGGAGTATCATAGTAAACTAGTCAGTAGCTGGAAACAGATATAAGTAGATTTTCAAGAAGTGGCTAAACAGTTCATAAAAATGATAACACAGTGGCAATTAAATTTAAAAAAAAAAAAAAGAGAGAGAGAGTTTTTTGAGGGGCACAACCAAAGGCATGTCATCACAAATATGCAAAAAAGGGGTAGTGGGGGTAATGATATATCAGAAATATAGCAGGTTACAGAGCTGTAGCTGGTGGCAGGTATGACGCATTTGTTTGCTGCCTGTTCCATCTACACGAGCAGGAACCTCTCAATACTTTCCTGAAGTCCACCCCAAGAAACAAAAAAACACGCCAAAAAACAGGTTTATGACACAGAGTTAGCTGAGAAGAGTAATTACACTCTGCAATCTGTAATAAACATGAAGCTCAAACCAAAAGGCAAGAAAAGGAAATTGAGGGAAACTGCTAACCAGGATTTGTAAAATGCATAACAAAATGCACACAAGCCCTTCAAAAGCTCCTAGATTCCTTTACATACATAACATGACCTACTTCTTTGTGTTGACAGTTCACTGTCAATCTTAAGTATTTGAGTGGCAAAGTGCTTTGAGTGATTTGTAAGACTAGAAAAGACCTATAGAAATGAAAATACACTGTAGTACACTAATTAATATAGAAAGTTTCATAGCTGATAAGAGACAGTTCCTTGTTTCGTTGTTGGTCAGTGAGCCCATCCTCATTCACAGGGAAATAGCTGCTGCCAGTTTGTGAGAGATACGCATAAGGTGACACATAAAGCTCCAAAACAGAATTGTAATTTATTCTCTTCATTTTAATTTTTAACACAGCAACCTATAGTCTTGCTTTAATACTATGCTTTTGTTGCAACCACTTAAAAAGGTGGTGAGAAAATATAAGTGGGAGCAGCTGACATTTGCTTTTCAGGGGAAGAAAAAGTAGTGAGTGATGGATCAAAACAGGGACTTGATTAAAATAGCAGCAGGTCTGCTCAAGTTTTCCAGGGATACTCTTAAAGGTCGTTTTCCCATACAGGAGGTCTGGTTGGTGGTACACGAAGCCAGAGGACAAGTGTGGGCAGACAACTGGATGTTAACTAAACAGAGCTTTATTTTAAATAAACTGATAATAATAATAATAATAATAATTATTATTATTATTATTATTATTATTATTATAATAATTATTATTATTATTATTATTATTATTATTATTATTATTATTATTATTATAAGTAATGCTGTCATTGTGACATCTCAATTATACTTGAAAAGCACTCACTACTTAATTTATTAAAGCTCAACTGAACCTTGACAGTGTATTCAATCAGCGGTTTAAGCAGATAGCTGTAAATAAAGTGTAATTACCACTAAAACAAAAAAATCCCCCAAGAGACCGACTAAAACCAAGAATGCATTAGAATATTTTAATAAAGCACCATCAGCGAATTCAATTCATTATTCAGCGCATTTATTTTCCTAATGAGAACAAGTCAGAAAACACAAAAAAACACAAATTTGCGCTGCTTTTAAACTAACAAACATGAAAAAAGTCCAGTTTGGCTGAATAGAGGAATTACTGAGCACATTGTCAAACTAACTGAACTGAGAGGACAGACAGAAACATGCACTCTCCCTCTGATGACTGAACTGACTGCATTATGCAGTCTGAGGCAAGCGGAAAGGAATCCTTACACTCATCACAAGGACTGTACTATCTCGCAGTTGGCTGATAGAGCAGGAAAACAAATCATGACCGCTGAGCCATTTAAATCGTGTCATCTTCAAAACAGGAAGGATGCAGCAGTCTTCAGCCTGGGGTGATCAGAGGGGCTGCTTCCAAGAAAATAGAATTTTCCTTAATTAATTATAGCCAAAATAGTTTTAGATTTTCACGTATACCGGGTGCTCGCTTTCAGATAAGCTACACAAAATATTCACTTTTAGGGACAAACCCACATGCAGTTATCACCAAATACAGTTATTTTTTTTGCAGTTTTTTGTCTTCTTTTTAAAAAAATGTTTGTAGTTTTCAAGTCCTGCAGACCTGTGACCAATCCAAAAGACAAAACTGATCACCAAATTCAGTCTCTTCCCTTAAAATGCTCTGTCAGGCCTTTACAGCAGCCACCTTCAGTTTCTTCTTCTTTGCGGATCTTACTACCTTCAGTTTCGTATTTAACACCTGAAAATCTGCTCTGCTGGGTTACGATTGGGCGACTGACTTGGCCACTGAAGAAGAATTTCATACTTCTTTGCCTTGAGAACCTCTTGGGTCGCTTTTGCAATATGCTTCATGGTGCAGATTGATAATGACCTGAAGTATCATCCAATCAGTTTTGCTGCATTTGGCTGAGTGTGAGCAGAGAGTATAGCCCCGTATACTTCACAATTCATCCTGCTGTTTCTATCTATTTTTTGCTTAATAAACATTTCCTTGGACCTCATATAAGTTCAACACTTGTCTGTCACCTATAATGAGGAAACTGGCCTCACTTAATCAGGCACAAATTGAGCCTCAAAAAACTGGGCACTATAAAAATGGCTGCATTTCTTCAAAAGTTAATTAACCAAAAACCATATAAAAAAAAAATTAAAAAAAAACAGCCAGGTACATTCTGTTTGGGCCAGCCAATCTAAAGAAAGCTGTTTTAAAGACAGAGAAAGGTACGTAAAGGAGTTAAAGACGTTTGATTCATACAGAGGATCACCTTTGGGGGGTTGTGCCAATGTCCAAGAAAAGTCCAAGAACAGAAATATGGAAATTAACTTTCACAACATTACAGAATCAACTTTTAACTGAAGCATATTGCAGTGTTTATAATAAAGAGACAAATATTTTATTAAAGATCAATATTTAAGTGCTGCTTAACCGTGGAACAATTTCTTTAAGCCAAAAAATGATTAATTAATGATGCAGTTGGCATTTTTTATGCTTATTGCCCCAATAATTAAATAATAAACGATGAGAATAATAATATTTTCATTGTTTAAGGCATCTTGTAAAGGCCACAGAAAAGCCCTGGGGGAGGAATGGAGCCATATGCTGCATCTCTTCAAGACTGCCAAAACTATCTATGGAAGCAGAGGGGAGGGAAGTTACAATAAAGATAACAGAGGAAAAGATAAGGCTGGGAGTGAAAGGAGGCGCTCAAGACACTGACCAATATCCTGTTGGCAACGAAGAGAGGGAGAGAACCATTGTAAATAAGAGAAGTCAGAGTATGTGCCTCTCAGGAGAAATGAAGAACAATGGCCAAGAGGTAGGAAGGTATGTTGATTCTAGTTCCAGTAACACAGGCCTCTGGCAACTACAGTACGATTCAGGGTGGGGAGACCGGCTCGCTGTAAGAACACCACCCCCAACTGATTCTTAGTAGAATATGCCAGACTAAAATCCCACTTCAGCTAAAACCTACTGTCTCCAGTGATCCATTAAAATACTAACCAGTGATACACTGCAGACTCCTCTAAGCAATCTTCGCTGCACACATGAGATAATAAAAACAAAGTGTTAATATGTTAATACCGCAGTAACAAAAGGCAGGAGATCTTCATTGATGATGCAGCATTGACGGTATTTGGTGAGTCATAGGCTGGGTGGACATCTTGCTGAGGCACTGACACGTTGAATCAGCAGCTGATGGTTTTGGGCTCATGAAGAGATTACACAAGCACAATTTTTTTTTTTTTTAAATCGAAGAATACAAGGAAAAAAAATTTGCCTGCAAAGTGCGTAGCCTTTATTTTAGAAAATCAGAGTTTAGTCTCTCCATCTTTCACTCCTCTTGCCCCCACCCACCCACCTACCTACCTACCTCCAAAACCAGTCGCTCCCTTCTTAAGCCATAGTCTACCGTAGGGTTTCTTCCTGTTACCACAAAGTTCTTCCTTCCCGCAGTTGCCAAGTGCTTTCTCATGCGGGATCATCAGATTGTTGGGATTTTCTCTGAATTTAGTTGGACTTCCATGTCAGAATAAACACACAGATATTTATCACCGATTCTAGTGTGGTTAGTAGAACAATCCACACTTGTAGTTAATCCAAATTTCAAAGTTCACGACCCATTTGAAATTACAGAAAGACACAATGTGAGTGTTGTATGTGTTGGATGACTGCTCTTTCAATGCATTCATGATTGAATTCCGGTGACTGAACACAGAAGCTCAGCCTTGTCCCTGCCAGCCACTGCTGCGGTCACAGATGTGTCCTGTTAGACTCGCTTAGACTGTTCTGTCATCCTGCTTCCTATCCTGATGTAATTTGCCAGGCTTAAACGAGGCCTGCTTACCTCAGTTGTCTATCAAACACATCCGGTGATTTGACGTGGTGGCGTCATTTCATTAGTACAAATACAGCAGGTTCACTTCTCCCGACTCAGCTAGACAGGACAATTTTCAGGCACTTCAGAGCTGCGGGAAATCTTTGCACTTACACAAGCTGCTACAGTACGTAGGCTGCTGCACCGACAGCCAGCAGCAGAGCCACAAAAGCTGTAAATGACTCTCGCTTTCATAATTCACCAGACCATTCTCAGTCCCTCACTTTTGTCTCCATCATAATCCACAGAACCTTCCTCTGATCCACCAATTACTGCATTGATTAAAGTACAGATTCTGCCATGCTGATGCACAGTATGGTTCTAGAATCATAAAGCAAAGTAAAGAGAATTTACCCCAAAGCTTAGAGACAGTGTGAGGTTAGGCAGTTAATCTATAGCTGGCATTAACACTACACAAACCCAAGTTGTTCATCTTATATGTCTGCACTACACAGAAGAAGGTTAAAGCAATTTTTTAATGCTCATTTATCTCAACGTTCATCTGGTTGAAGGTTTGAACTGTAGGTGGGTGGAGCTGCGCATTCGCAGTCCTCATTTTTGAAACGTGTGCCCTGTTATCACCATTTTATAGTACATGCATGTCAGAAAATGAGAAAAAGCATAATCAGGCCCATTTAAACAACTGTTTCAAGTGGAGTGGCCAGGATATATTGGCATTTGCTGTACTCGGTATCTTATGCAAGTGCTAGCTCAAAAAGCTGGTACCTCATCACAAATCTAAATCCATGTTACACTCATGAACCTCGGCCCAGACTGCAGACACTGAGCTGTAAATACCAGGCCAAGGGGGAAAAAAAGGAAAAAAAAAAAAGCTAAACAACTTGAGGCCCAAAGTCCTGGGTTTGCAAATTCCAAGCATTTTTCACTCTGCTGGAGCCACCTAGACTCACAGGGAGATACGACTGTAGCAGAGCTGGGATTTCACGGTAGAGGTGAAACATAAATCTGCGGGCTGCTTATCGCTGTCTCAAGGCTTGATTTTCTTAAGACATGTATAAAGGGAAAGATCTGTGCTGTTGTGAGCAATCTGGACTAATAACCAGACATTGCCAGGTACTGCACTGTGCTCCATCAGTGAGCAGCAGTATACCGCTCCTGTCAGTGAGGAGAGGAGCCTGCTAGGCTGCAGGCTCTTTTGGCTGGCAGTTTTTGGTGGATAAAGGATCTTTGGCTGAGAAAGTGGGGCTACTGGCCAGAGGAAGGGAGCAGAGGGAGAGAGAAGGGGGGTTGGGACTCTGAGCTTTTATTTTTTTTCTAGTGAAAGGCCATTTCACTGCCTGCTGTTACCATAACAACAGGCTACAGACCAGGGGAGGTGGAGGGGTGCGTCACAAAGTTTCTCTTCTGGCTGCAAGACACCAAGCACTGGAGCTGCTACGGGACAGCGATTAAAAGTCTGCAGCAGTGGAAAAAAAGGGGGCCATAGTGCAAATTGTTCCCCAGCAGACGACTAAATCACTGGCTGCTTGTTTTCTTTTCTTGTCACAGATTCTAAAAGGGTGTGTGTGTGTGTGTGTGTGTGTGTGTGTGTGTGTGTGTCTCCACCAAAATCATAGTCTATGGGGCTTGAGTTCCTCTGATATATTGATGCAGATTGCTTTTAAGCTGTGCAGATGCTCCCTAAGATGAAAAAATACAATAAAATAAATAATCTCCAGCTTGAGTTTGAAGACACATTAAATCAGTATAATATTGACGCTGCAGTATGAAACTAGATGTCACGTTGCGTTTTGGTCATGGCAAGATATCGAGCGAGGCTTCGTTACAACCGATTGAGCCAGTTTCCAGAACTTATTCAACTGCCGAGTGAATCCAAACGCAAGTGCTTTTTACATCCCCCTTGTACACCTACATCCAACGAACAAGATCTAAATAAAGCGCATAGTTTCATGTTATTACATGAAACACAGTACAATGATTTTTATCAGTTACGCCCAGCTGTGCGCAAAAGCTGGGCATTTGGAGAGACATTGGTTGGGATTTATGTTTCTGAAAGTGGGAGTATTTGGCTGCAGGTCATGACAACAGCATGGCAGCAACAAGGATTGAGAACAAGTGCCATTCAGTTCTCAGATACAACGTAGCCACGAACAGCTGAGCTCAGTTGTCACAAAGTGTCAAAACACCGCATTGAAAATGACAGCGGCGTTTATAACTTAAACGGGAAAAACTGCGGCGTATCCCCAACACACACACAAGCACACGTACCGGTCCGCATTGGGGCTGTGTACGATCTGACTGTTCAATTTTTACAAGTCATCATCTGCCCGGCAGGAGAGAACTAGGCCTGTAGCTATATTGAGCGCCACCCCGCAGCCCTTTTTCAGATTCCATTTAAATGCGACATGTGCTGTGTGCGTACGGACCCACAAGGGCGAGGACTGGCGCAAAAAGAAAGAAGCTGGAATTAAATTTAGGGCTTTTTCATGTCTGCTTACCTGCAGATGCTCCTGAAATCGTATCGGCAGTATCTGAGCCATTTCTGGAGGGTTTCTCTGCCTGAAGAGTCCGTGAGGAAGGAAAGGGGAAGGGGACAACAAGAGGATAAAGGTTGTTTTCTTCTTTGTGTGCCCTAAATGCCCCAAAAGTCAAACTGATGGGCAGTAGTAGGTAGTCTGGGTGGCTTGCGTTGGTATCACACGAATCCAGTGACTGCTCCCATTCAGTACCCCCCCCTTACACCAGTCCTGAATCAAAAACTCCGCACCTCCGCTAAGAAAACTAGTCCACTTTAACTACAACTGAGCCAAGCCATCTCCTCCCTGAGCCTTGTAAGGATATGGGCAGTCTTAAAAGCCTGTGCTGACTTATTGAAACGGATGAATTCACATGTAAAGCCCCAGCCTTGGATTTTTATTATTATTATTATTATTGTTTTCTCATAGCTGTCAATGAATTCAGTTGGACGCGCAGTTTGTACCCCTCCGCCGCAGCCCCTTCCCCCTTCCTTTCCACCAACTTCGAAATCAGGGCTCGTGACATGCGCCCCACCTTTGCATAATTACCACACAATAACACACATGCAGTCATGTTTCTATAAAATGTGCTTCTAAATGGATGATCAGAGGACTGCTGACCTTTTAAATCGTGCTTTTTCCAAGCAGCTTTTTTTTTTTTTTTTTACGTCAGTGACCCTCTCCCATCATCACCGTGGTGCATGGAGTGCAGCAAGATGTGCATAACTAAAAAATACATTTCAATATTATGTTAACACCAACAACATTTCTGGCGTGTCATCAATTAGAACGAGTCTATGGGGGGAGGAATGGAAAATTTGGTTTCTGGTTTATTTAAAAGTCAAACCATTCACACAAGATCTGGGTTTGTGGTTTGTTTGAAACACAGTTCCTTTGAAAAACAGAAAAACCTCATTTACATTTCAGACCAACATGAATCAGTATAACGTGCAGTAATATGAACATCATTTGAAATCCAAAAATATCTGTTCCAGAAGATTACTCTTGCTCAATGTAGAATTTACTAGTGACATATTAAAAATTAAAATATGTAACATTAAAAAAAATATGAAAATAATACATGCTTTAAACATGTAAAACTTGTGATTTTAGTCTACTTTATGTATGACAATCTAAAACTAAATGCAAAAATGACAAGAGGAAATTTTAATAGAAGTTATTGTTAGGTACTTTTGAGTGACTGAAATGAATATTACACTATGAGCACAGGTTTTTAATACCAGCAGTCATCCTGTAGCAGAGCTTAAATATTAAAATTAAACTCACTGGTTCCAGGAAGTTATTTAGTAGACTTTACTCTACTTATTTATGCAAATATTTCTATTTGCAGTCCCACAAACATCTGTGTTTTTAGCCACTGCTGCAAGCTTTTGTGTGACATTACTAGAAAACATAAAGCATTTTAATTACCTTAAAAACATTAATCAGTCAATCAAAATTAAAGAGCGCAGAAAGATGATGATGTCTGGACAGTTAGGCTAGGATATGAGTGTCACATGTAACTGCACCACATATAGGTGCATTACAGGTATAGGCTAAAACGTTGCATGGCATCTAATCCATGCAATACAGGTAATTTCAGTGATTCATCTATAATGCAAATGGACACTGTTGATAAATCACATACTAATTATTTTTCTTTGTCTTTTTCTTTTAGCTGTTCCCTTTAGGGGTTGCCCAGGCAAATCATCTGCCTCAATCTTATCCTATCCCAAAAAAGGTTTTCCCTCTTTTCCTCCTCCCTGGTGCTCCATATTCTGCATCCTTTATCCAACATATCCACTATCCCTCCTCTGCACAAATCCAAACCATCTCAGCCTCTCTCTAACTTTGTCTCCAAACTGCTGTCACGCTGATGCATTCATACCTAATCTTGTCCATTCTGCTCACACACAATAAAAAACTTCTTCAAGTCTGCCACCTCCAGCTTGGCCTTCTGTGTTTTTATTAGTGCCGCCATCTGCAAACAATACATAACAAATCATAGCAGGTCTCACTACCATATTTTATTCTTTTATCTACAATATTAGAAAGAAACATGAACCAGACACCTGTTAGCACGCACCTGGTGAGCGTAGGAAGGAAAAACACTGTAAAAGCAGGAAGAACCCCAATGGTTAAATGCAATAGTGGTGTTGTATAAACACATTAGAAAAGAAAAGCAGCAAGCGAAGAAAAAAGTGTCACTGCATCATGACCCCCCCCCCCCCCAAACAAAACAAAAAAAAAAAAACACCCCCCCCCAACA
>VUQR01023046.1:27655-55076 GCA_015108515.1 Hemichromis elongatus | reverse complement strand
TTTTTTTTTTTTTTTTTTTTTTTACTTTTTTTTACATTTTACTTTACTTTTTTAGTCAAGCCATTGAGAAATTATGTCACATTTGCCACCAAATCGGTCGCACTTTAGAGCCTTTTAACCTCAGGACCAGGTGCTATGTCAAAAAGTGATAATCCACCAAAACAAATTATTGCCTGCATTTAAAGTGTTGTAAATTACTTGTTGGCCAACGATCTGTGAAATACACATCAGGTATATCTGTCATGAATGATATAAAGTCATTCTGAGCCCCAAGGAACAGTCCTGTTACAGTTTTTGGCAAATTTGTTTTTATAAATCCATTAAAAATGCATTTTTTAGGAGTGCTTTGGCAAAGAGAACAGCAGAAATTGCAACAGATTTAAGATAATAGTTCTATAATGATATGTGTCTGTGTCTAGAAGGGAGTGGCTTGATTGTAATGTAGGTACAATAATGCAGTGTCATAAAAATTGCTATAAAACGGGTGATTTCCTTAAGGTTTATATAACCCCTTCATAAATCCTGTTGACTACAGTCTGCACTAACATAAGTAATGACATTGCAAACAACAACAACAACAACCGAAAACCACATAGATACATCTGAAAATACTTTTTTGGCACAAAGCTAAAGAAATGCCAAAAATTGCTGTTCCTTTAATGGCCACTTGAGGCTAACACTAAAAGTGAGAGAGTCACCACAAATACCAAAGGTAAAACTTGACAGCAGAAAGAAATGATTTCTTTCAACAAAACAACGTGAGGAAAAAATAATACTATTTGCGAGTCCACCAAGGTCCCAGTGAAGTAAATTTTATTATCATACAATCATGGTGTTCCTGAATAACTTTGAATAACTTAAACAGTAGTAAAACCATAAAACTTTTGTGTATTTGTGGTTCACCAAATAAGCCATATGCCTATTTTGCTGTAATGTTGGTGACACGAACAGCTCTACCTATCTTAAGAACCAAATCGGACAGCAAAGAAGTAAAAATAAAATTCACCAGACATGCATGTGAGGCTTACTTTGAAGGAAGAAGCACCCAGTTAAAGTGTTGCCAGAATGTTTTAGTCACAACCTGTACAGAAGCACCAATTCTTGGAATTCGTCAACTCTTACCTGGCTTTAGGTTCCCTCAGTTTTGCTGGCATATGCGGCTTAAGACCAGGAACTGGTGGAGGGGGTTTTGGGAAAGTGGGACGTCTCTCTTCCACCGAAGGACCTATAGAAGCAGTGTATGTACTCCTTATATCTTTTGAGTGTGATCTGTCTGTATTTTTTTTTAATTAGCAAGGAAGATGTGGTTCTGACCTCTTTTTATCTCCGGTAATGGAGGCAGAACAAAATTCTGAAAAAGATGGAATAAATGTTACTACTGTGTCATACCTGTACGTTTAATTTCAAACACTAGAAATGGAAATACAGGGTAAGAATTTAAAACTCAGCTTGTATCATGTCAGCTTACTTTAAACCAGGACCCAGCTTAGCATAAGAAAATTAAAGATGATGCACAGAGTTTAATAGACACACTCACAGACTTATCTTTGGGGATTGAAGGCTTCTTTCTGCAGACAGTGAGAGGGCTAATGTTTATTGCATGTTTACTACCAGGACTTTAAAACATAATGTTGCTATTATAACTACCATATTAGCATATTGGTTTTTAAAAAAAAGACACGCACATGGTTGTCTAGCATGTAAAGCTATAAAGACATATTGTTTCATAGCTTGCCTTCAGCTAGGATGAAAGCTGCTTTTAAACAGAGTAAGATGAACTTACAAGGGTATATGAGGAGGTGCGGGTGTCTTGGGAGACAGCGGCATCTTCATGGGCCCACGCTGGGTAGGAGAGCAAGCTGAGGACAGAGGGCGGGGGATGAATTGAGGGGGTGAGGGGTTCAAACACTTCCATACAAGCCTGTAATCAATGCCTCAGAACTAGTGCCTATGTAGTGTGTTGGAACTTACCTGCTGTTGGTTCTAAATAAAGGTCATCATCACCCTCCTGTAACGCAAACCAACATATATGATATGCGAAAGGGCATTAACCTTCACCATACACAAGAAAACATCAAATTACATTCATGCAGCTAAGCAATAGGTTTTTGGCTTTTGGTATTAGTGACTTTTCTAAGACTTTATGGTCATGTATGGAATTAGAATTAGATCTCTCATTTTTCAGTTTTAAAGCTCCCACACATTTCTATGTGCAAGAACCTCTAACTGAACTATTGTTAAATGATTGCTTTGCATTGGATCTAAGGGTTTTGATGGGTGGGGATTGATACAGGGGCAGATCTGGGGTTAGATCTGTTGCCTCACATTAAGACACTCCAGAGTTTGACTCCACCATCTGACCGGGACCTTGCTGTGTGAACTTTGCATGTTCTCCCCATGTTTGTATCGGTTCTTTCTGGCTACCACAGACAAACATGCAGTTAGTTAGGTTAGTTGGTGATTCTAAATTGCCCATAGGTGTGAATGTGTGTGTGAATGGCTGTGCCCTGTGACACAGTGGCGACCTGTCACAGGTGTTCCCCACCTCTTGCTCTATTGTAGCTGGGATTCTGATAAGGATAAGTGGAAAAGGATGGATGGATGGATGGATGGATGGATGGATGGATGGATGGATGGATGGATGGATGGATGGATGGATGGATGGATGGATGGATGGATGGATGGATGGATATGTGGATTGGTGCACTTATGTGTTGTTGTTAGTGTAACAGAAGACAACCAAATGTTTATGAAAGGCCCTTATGAAACAACAACCCCTTCTGAATGCAGACATGTCGTGGGTGACTCCTTGCACCTCCTACACAAACACTCAGACTGAGATAGAAACTCTTTTGTGTGTATAGTATTTTACACAAAAGAGTTTCTGTCTTGTATTTTGTGTGTATTAGTGTATGCAGGCATATACTATTAAAACATCACTCTTTTAAAGTGAGCCCTGTAGGAAGAGAAAAAAAAATCTTTGGACTGTTCGGTAATCCAGGTGTGACTGATCTAGCATCCAGCTGGCCTTACATTCAGCTTCATGGCCTGCTCAGCTGTCCAGCCAGCAGCAAATTCAAGTGTGTGACTAGTTCCATTACTCTTACAAATAGTCTTCTAATCAACCACTCTGTTAACATCACTAATTCCATACATGACACATGTCTCTCACTTGCCATGCAAAAGAAAACAATAATGTTAAAGTCACCGGTTCTTCAGTTGGATCCAGGTACACATCTGAAATGCAGGGGGAAAAAAACTACTAGTGATCTGTATTGCCATATCACAAATATACAGTGCTGATGCTTACCAGCACATGCACACAGAATGAACCACCCATTCAGTGAATTAATAGAATCTTCCTTAGGTTAGCTATCTGTTTACAACACAGCACCAGCGATGACAGTGACAACCACAAATGTATTTACCAATATAACATATTTAAAATACACTATGTTCAAATGAAAAATAGGCCTGTTTAAATTTTCTGATTTTTTTATACTTCACTAAATATTAGCATCAACATGCTGGATGTTTTCCCGTTTACACAACAATCAATATTAGCTGAAGCTCTTCGTTTCCACAAGAGATACATCAATAAAAACTGGGTTGTTATTTCAAACTGAAACACTCCTTCTGTTACTTTATTATACTGCTTGAAAGCATTTTCCTGACTTAACCCACAATTATTAAAAAAAAATAACATATGTAATATGATTAATATGTATGATTAATATAATACTGAGAAATATCCACAATTTTAAGTATCTAAACTCATTTGACTGAATGTATTTGAGTGTAAATTGAAAGAGGGGAAAATTATAAATTTATAATTTTGAAATGAAGATAGTTTGTTCTGTTTTTAGGTTTTTGCATGCAGTGTTTAAGGTGCAGCTCAGTGGCACTACAGCAGGTGGCACTCTCCTCTTTGTTTCAATCCCAGCTACAAATGATGTTGCTGCTGGAAACATCAAGCACAGACTACAGGTGTTTAGCAACCTGAGTTTATCAAGCAGCTTCTGTAAATACCACGTGAGTAATAAACTCATAAACATAGCACAACTGTCATTTTTATTAATATTATTATTATAATATTATTATAATTATTAGTAATAGTAGTAGTAGTAGTAGCTGTAGAAGCAGTAAGAGTGTTTTCCATATCTAAGAATTTATCTTCCTCTCAGTCAGTTTTTTACACAGTTACACTCTGGTGCACTCTTCCTTTAAAATAATACTTTGTGTAAGTACTGATTACCGCACCTTCCTCTGCAGGGAGTGTCTGAAGAGGCATCTTCTTCCTCCCTGGCTTATCATTTCTGTCGACATCAGGTGCTGGAGGGAGAGAAACTTATTTATGTGATTCATTAAAGTTCACAAATTGAAAGCGTAAAAATCTAAGTACAAAAAAAGGACTGATGAGATTTTTAAAATTTTAGCAAATCAACAGAGCTGAATTACTTACGTTTGCTGCTGGCATCCTTCCGTTGTGAACGTTTCCGAATGACAAAAAACAGTTACAACATGGTAAAACATCTATGTTGTCAGGCACACAAAAAATAGACCTTGTGTTGTAATTACCGAGAATTTGCTTGGTCTGCGTGGAGGTGCAGGCTGTCTCGGTATTACACCTGGTTTGACTGTACTACCTGCAAAAAGTAGAAAGAATTTTAAGGGCAAAGGACAGTGTTTCATTGTCTGTGGAATCTGTGCTGAAGTTTGCCATAAAGACTCAGATGTTACCCAGATAAACATCCTCCTCCACTGTTCTCTGTGGCACTTTCCCAGCCGGTGGCTCACAGGGAGGAGCTTCATACAAGTCATTGTCATCATCCTGCCATGAGAAAAGGTTGATAAGAAATTATCCCTAGCATGTTATTTCAAAATAAACTATGAGATATTTTAGCAGTATGGCTGCCATGAGATAGACTGCTGTTCTGTCCGGTGTATACCCTGCCTCTTGCCTATTGTCAGTGGTAATAATGTTATTCTCCTCATAATGAAGGAGAGCTGGCGGCGGGCGAGCGGACAGAGGGACGGACGGATGGATGGATGGATGGTAATTAAATAAGACCACAGATTACAAGACTGAAATTCAATTTAAAACTACATTATGTAAAATAGTCAATGTAGTTTTGTAACATGAGACGAGGCCAAGCAACGAAAAGGTATTTCCAAAAAAATAAACAAAAACAAAGCAAAAGGCTTATATGAAATGGGGTAAAACCATTTCATACAAGCCTTTTGCTTAAGAGATAAAGATTTTTTTTTAAAAACAAAACAAAATAATCAACCTAAAAATCTTTCAATTACCTGAAAAGAAAATGTAAAAATAGAACTTATAAAAAAAAAGAAGAATGACAGAAACCCAAAAAAAAGCTGATATAAAATAATATTGTAAAGCTATTTAGTATTATCATGAAAAAGCATTGCTGTGTATTATTATTATTATCTGCTTGATTATGAGCCAGTTGCCATCACAATACGTATTGTTTTTGACCTGCTCAGTCAAAAATCCTGCCCCTACAAAATACCACAGACTTAAATGTAAAAGTACAAAAATATAACAAACCTATTATAAACCACACGTGTGCAAATTTAAGAACTTGCTCTCTTCCTACTTACAAATTCATCCTCCGGCCACCCATCTGCTGCATTGTTGCCTGTAGGCCACAAATATATATGGATAAACAAAAGAGATGTACAAGAGCCATGAAAGCAGCTTTAATAAAGAGAAAACTCACTCATCCTTCTGGGAGGAGCTGGAGGTCCACTGTGTCTGAAAGGAAGAGGGAAGAAAAGACATGGACAATGCATACAATAAGCTTTATGTATCAGGAAAGCATGAGAATGAATAAGGTCATTATACTTTATTTTACTTATGCTACTATATTATACTATCTCCTGGTCATTATACTCACAGATTCTTCAGTTTTCCTAAGAAACTCTGAAAAACAGCAAAAACCACAGAAATTAGTAAACAAATACCCAGATTTCATGAGAGAAGAGAGAGTAGAGGCAGAGAGACAGAAACACTCATATTTATCTGTCTCTATGTGACAAAGCTCCATTATACTTAAACTGCATGCCTGGCTAATAATGATTTACTTTTAGTTATTTATCAGCTTCATCTGTCAGTCTGAGTCAGTTCCCCTTTGAGGAAGGTCACACAACAATGGAGCTTTATTTGGTGCAGAAAAGGAGAAAAAAAACGTAGCACCTGAAGTATCACTGTATCATTTAAAGAGGATGTAAAATACTTCAAAAATGTTTGTAGTGTATGTTTTTGTGTCGTACAGAGACATTGTAATCTTTTACCGGCCAATGTAATATATGATACTATAATGAAATACACACAGTAGGATAGGACACAGTTCTGTAAACATTCATATAAGAATATCTGTCTTATAAAACTTCCTGACATTAAATAAAGGATATAAAATTGGCTCCAATTTTGCCTATAAGCACTTTCATTTGCCAAGCATACACTATAAGACATTTCCTGGTTGTTTACTGTACACACTATATAATTATTATATGACAAAATTTGCTTGATAACCTAAAGCTGGTTTTGCATCTTTCCTGAAACATGCCACCTTTATTGTCTGTAAAGCACCTGCTGTAGTCACTGTTAGCACCACGCTAAACATAAAGTCAAGTAAAAAGAACGTTTTTACAGGGCAAATGTGAGCACCTCTGTAAAAGCAGAAGTTTTGTCAGTTTGCTTCCCTACAGCTTTCAGGTTTGTGTTAACACAATGCCACAATTTTCCCAGACATGCATGTCCCAGCAAATTCACTCCAAGGTCTGACTGTGCAAAGATTGGAGAAACGGCCAAATGTCAGGAGCTGCATCTGTGACTCAGCAGGTGTCAGTTTTCATAAAAATGTCAAAGTTCATAACAATACAAATTTTTTATTTTATTTTTTTAAAACTGAACAAACATGGCCAATTTGGAAGAGTCGCCTTGTTCTTTCTTCTGGTCCAAAGGACATTCAGGAACAATGTCCTTTGGACCAATGAGACCAAAGTGGTGATCCCATAATGCACAGTGCCACATTTGGGAAACCAAACACAGGACATCAGCTCAAACAACTAAATACTAGAGGTGTGATGATTGAGATGATGATTTGGGTTTGAAGTAAGTTTCACATTGCTGTGGACTGAGAGGGCGCTGGCAAAGAAAAAAACCCTGCTGCAAAATCAACAATTTCAAGTTCAACTTATATTTGCTGCTCCCCACATGAACAGGCAAAATGCTTTTTGAAGATAAGTTTTATGATCACATGAGGCAAAGATTGAACCATTTAAATAATAATAATAATGATGTATACTTTATTGATCCCCGTGGGGAAATTACTTCTCTGCATTTTTGATGCATCTCTGCATCAAACATTTTGGTGGTAGTTTTGTGCTCTGGGGCCATTTGCTGCTAGTGGCTGGAACAACAAAGAAGGAATTCTTCAACTTCACTCCAAATCAAACAGCAGACAGTTGAAACTTGGTCATGTTGGGTGTTTCAGCAGGATAATGATCCCAAAAACACATCAAAACTGGTTTTGGAAGGGATAAAGCAGGCTAACATTGACCTTCTGATTGCAGCCCAACAAAGCCAGGTCTGTGCCAGGAAGCCAACCAGTTTAGATGGACTTCACTGATTCTGCCGATAGGAATGGTCAGCCTTCCAGTCAGAATAATGCTTGCTGATGACTAACAAAAGTGGTTGGCGTTTAGCTTGCTACGGACATTTATCCAAATACCGTGGGCGTGTGTCAATACTTTTATACTACTGACCCTGTATGCATTAGAATAAATTGGACTTTTGCACCCAATTATTCTTTTTTAAAGTCATAAACTGTGTTTGTCATATAATCATTCCCCACTGAAAAATGAGCATTTCAAAGAAATCCATAAAAATTACCATGACATTCATGCCCATGATGAGGGTATGTAAACTTTTCCCAAAACTGGTATCTTCATGAATGATCTCTCTGGCTTTTGATTGCTGCCACATCTTATTCAAAATAAGCTTTGAAACAAAAGTACAATCAAAATATTAGTGAAATTCAAGTTTATGTGTAGGTTTACAGCTGAGGTTACAGGAGACAGTGGAATTCGCTACAAAAGTAATATCAGGAAGTTAACTTTGTCCCAGTGTGTGAGGCAGCAGTAGAGGAAGCGTTGATGTAATGTAAATGATGATAAAAAGGTAGAGAGAGATCACTTTCATTGTGTACACACAACACGTCAGAAAACAGGTGTTTCATTCCTGATAAACGAGGAGCAGGGGAAAGGTAATAAAAAAGGAGAAGTACAACACGATTGAGCTATTCATCCCAAACATGTCTGCATTTTAAGGTTGAGTTAGGTTACAGTAACAGTGCTTAGATTTGTCTTAAAATAAAAGTAGTGTTAAAACACTTCCTGCAGATGGGAAATTACTTTAGGAAATGTCATATCAGAATCCGTGGGAGCAAACAGGAGGAAAGAGGAAAAAGTTGTGCAGCTGTGGAGCGAAATCTGATGCAAACAAGGACTAGACACGCATTATTCAAATAATACACTATTCATCTGTTATCACCAGCAATTATATTTGATAGGAATTACAAAAAGTTTTCATCTCAGAAACAGGTGCCATGACATATATCGGCAAACGTCTTCTTAAGAGAGAAGGATTATGCTCTGCCTTTTCTGCAGTAATGATTTTGTAGTCTCACCTCTGTTTGTGTTTAATGTTTGTTCACGTACGGAAGAATTTACCTGCAACAACTTTGCTAAAAGCAAGAGGAATTTGAACCCTATTGAATCACATATGCAAAGAGACTTTTTGTGTTGCCAAAAAGCTTCTGTAACACTATATCATGTATACAATATGAGCAGATTTTATGTTGAGACATAAAAAAGTTAAACATGCAAAGATTTCAGTTCAAACGCTATCTCTGCAAGAACCTCAGAGAGATTTGGTAGCATGTCCAGCAAACTGTACAAAAACAAAACCCAGCATCAATCATTTAATCTTTCTTAAACCAGGAAGTGAAACTGAAGTGCAAATTAAAAATAGCACTAAACCCAACTGTGATTCAGTGTTTGCTCCATCAAAATCTAATAACTTCAGGAAAGCATCAAGCAACAAACTTGTTTGATTTGTCAGGGGACATTTATTCGGTCGTTTAAGATGCCTGCAGGTAAACATTTACCTGCAGCTTGTCTCTAAATGCTAGCTGTCTGAGATATTTTCATCGTTTGCCCTTTAAACTGTCAAACAATCAGATCTTTAAAATTATCGCTGCCGTCGTATCTTTCCCACACTCCGAAACTCCAAAGAAGAAATAAAGCTGAGATAAAAAAAAAAAAATAACTACATGGAAGTTTTACAGTGGGCCTCGACAACACCTGCTCACTTACTTCTCACGCCACCCAAAGTTATCAGACCATAAACCAAAATATGACAAACTTAATTAAACAGTACTTTACCATTTTCACGGCTTGGGGATGAGTCTCACAGCTCAAGTCATGAGGATATGTCTTTGTTTCGGTCCTTGGATGCAAATGGCTTTAAAGATTAAAAGCGTGAGAGCCAGAGACAGTGTGAATCAGCTCTAGCTGGTCTCATTTGCATTTCCTACCTGTAACAGTAAGAGAGACAGCCTCACCTGCTGCTCAAATGTCTGCCGGACCTGCTGCACAGCTCGAACATGGCTCCACATTTTCCTACCTAACATATAACCAACTGAAATTGTCGGTTTGTTGCTGGCAGCAAATGACATTCTCTTTGTATGCTGTAAAAATAAAATATTAACATATATGCATGTAATGAAGCTATTACTGCTAGCTAAACGATAGGACCTCGCATAGCAAGTGATGTTAAAGATACTTTTATTTACTTTATTGAACCTCCAGGAGACAAAATAGCATTATAACTCTAGGGAAGGTATCATTTATTGCAGTACTACTATAAAAAAGTGTAATTTTTAAACCAGGAAAGTGAAAATTGAAAAAACGCTTCAGCATGTTTGATGAATCGTCACTCACATTTTGGTGTGTCGTAATACACTGGGCTTTGTTTTTATTTACTTATTATAGTACGATTTTATCATTTTATTATTGTTTACATCACACAGTTGCTGCAAATTTGTCAGTTGCACATCCATGATGTGAAGCTTCCACTCAACAACATCCCAAAGGTGTTCTAGTGGACTGAGATCGTGTGACTGTGGAAGCAGCTCGAGTACAGTGAACTCATAATCATGTTCAAGAAACCAGTTCAGGAGAATGTATCCTGAATAAAGGCAGCAGCTATAAGATGGGTACATGATGGTCATAAGGGGATGGACATGGTCAGCAACAATACTCAGGTGGGCTGTGGTGTTAAAAAAAAATCTCGATTGGTACTAAAGAACACAAGCTGTGCCAAAAAGCAGCAGCAGTCTGAAACATTGACACAATGCAGGATGGATCCATGCTTTCATGTTGTTTGTGCCGATTTCTGACCCAACTACCTGAATGTAGTTGAAACTCAGCAGACAAGCCACATTTTTCCAGGCTTCTATTGTCCCAGTTTGATGAGCCTGTTTTTACTTCCTAGTTGACAGGAGTGGCATCCAGTCCTGCTGTAACATTCCTGCTTCAGTGCTTCACATTATACTTTCAGAGATGGTCTTCTGCATAATTTGGTTGTAACGAGTGTTTTTTTTAGTTATTTCTGCCTAGCAGTTTGAAGCAGTCTTGCCTCTGATCTTTGTTAACAAGGCGTTTATGTTCGGAGAACTACCACTCACCGAATTTCTCCTTTCTGGACCATTCTCTCAACAGTTTATTAAAGACTCGGACGAGCTGCTCATTCACCAACAACTATGCCACGTTCAAAGTCTCTTTAATCACCCATCCTAATGCTTGTTTTGAAGTTCAGCTAATAGTCTTGATCACATCTACACGCCTAAACACACTAAGTTGCTGTCCTGTGATTGGCCAAATAGATATTTGTAGCCGTTGAACAGGTGTACCTATTAGGGTGGCTTTTGTTATCTATAAATGGGGTTGAACATACATTATTTCCTCCAACAGAAAGAAAAAAATTAGCTTAAAATTATCTATTTCAAATGTTATTTATTGACAATGGTATTGCTGAATGTGGTTATAAAGAAAGAACAATTATCAAGCAACAATAAATTATCAAGCTGCAATATAGGGATAAGTAACACATTTAGATTTCTATAAAACAATGTAAAACAAACATGAACATTAACTTAATACAAAACTTCTATAATCCAGATTCTCACAAAAGAAATGAGTTTCTTACAGATTTGAGTTTTGCAGTCAATAAGCAGTATACAATATATAATATACATGTTACATACAAGATGGGCTCAGCCCAGGTGTAGCTGAAGGAGGACTCTTCCTAAACACAGGTTTGCTGAATGGAGGGAATATCTACTGTTTCCTCCTCCCACAAGTTCAGAGAGCCAAACTATTGAAATCTACAAAAACAAGCAGAATCTGAACCAGCAGATTGTGGTTGGGATGAGGGCCCTCTTGTGAGCAAATGCAGAACATTTTGCATTAACCTAATTAAGTAAATGTAGCTCTCAGCTTTAAGACTTTAAAAATGCCACGTGGAGAAAGAGAAATATGTGTTTTACTGTACTCTGCAAAGTAAATGCCTGCTTTTAGAGAGGATTAAGTGTGCTTTTGATCTTAAGTGTGCCACTGTGTCATCCTTGTATAAACCAGCATAAAGCCAACCAAAAGCAGATGGATATAAATATTTCTTTCCTATTTATCTGCCTGAGCCTCAGTTCAGTGCTCAGGGGAAAAAATCAGCTTTAAAACAGCAAAAAATGTGTTCTTGGTTCATCTTTTTTTACTGTCACATTGAAGACAGTAAGGAACATAAAACCTGGGAGCACAAAAACTCCTGATTGAGGTCTTTTGTGTGTGTTTCTGTAGAAATGGCCATTCTGCCTTAAAGCTTCCGTCTGGTGGGATTTAGAGCCAGGCCTCAACAGAATCAGAGTCCAGTGGGTCTCTCTGTCTATCAACTTAATGACAAACATATCTGTTCCACTGTCTATGTTTAGTCTCCCAGCATCTCATTTGCATCTTCTTTTGATTTAAACCGGGTTTGCTTTAACTTTGTTGTTAATCCAGTCAATGTAATTGGTGACACGGGTGTATACTCCAGGCTTATCTTTCTGCCCACACCCATCGCCCCAGCTGATCACACCCATCAGAGTCATCCTGTCATTGTATTTGCAGACAAGCGGGCCGCCAGAGTCTCCCTGTAATTTAATCCAAGAAGCAAATTTAAGGGACTGTGTAAAGGAAAAACTGTTACAACGTTATCAGCACTGCTTTAACTGTGTAGATAAGTGTGCGCGTTCTCACCTTGCAGGCGTCGTCCAGGCCTCGGGTGTCACCTGCACACAGCATGTTTGAGGTAACTGTTTGTCCAGACAGCACCTCTGGGACACAGCGCTCTTTGGGCCACAGGCGAACATAACCTCTCTTAACACGCTCAGAATACTCTGGAGAAACTGTGAAGAGAGCGTTGCATTAGGTGAGATTGCTTATACTGTCCCCTGCTGCTCAGATAATTAAAAAGACACTAACTTGACTCTGAGACAAAGTACAGTAGTAGCCATAAAAAGTGAAAAAAGGCTATGATTTAGTTTTCTTACATTCTCCGTCTTTTCCGTAGCCTGAGATCTCACACTCAGTCCAGTCGGGCAGAACCAGCCCACGTTCGGGCAGACACACAGGAAGAACCTCTTGAGAGTTTACAGCACAGATGCCAATGTCCGTCTTAAGCTTCAAAATAGCTGCAAATGGAAAGTGACCAAAGGAAAGTCAAGGCAATGCACTGGGAAAATGTGGGATGAAGACTGAGGGTTGTGTTAAAGTTTTAACAAGCCTCTGATGCCCACTTAAGCTTCCATATCATTACTGCTGGAGGAAAACAAGTTCACTAAAGCATCTCCTTCTGTTTTCATTATTAACCCTGAAGTATGACTAAAGTAGCTTCAAATCTCCACACAAACAGTTTGACTAAGAGCTCTTCTGATCGTGTGCTTTTAAACAGGACCTTGGTGCATTCTCTCTGTTCACTCTCTTTCCCCCTACCTTCTTACAGAAAGTTTAAACTACAGGTGGGAGGTGCTACTGTGGCTAAGAACAAATCATACAAAGCCAAAAGCTGAAAAAAATGACCAAAGCTTAGCAATTAAAGCAGTTTGAAGGAATACTTGCACATACACTGAGAATATTGGCAGATTAGTTGTGTATTTGTGTCAAAAATACACAACAACAATAAAGCGATACCTTTCTTTGCACCGACTATGAAATTAATCTTGAATTTATGCACTGAATTAAAAAACTTAATTGAGGTTGGGCTGCGTAAAGGTTTATTTTTAAACTTTTATGTTAACAAACGAAAAGTGCAAAACAAAGCTCAAAATGACTGAATTACGGTCTCTGTTTTAATGAAATGTTCACTCACCAATGTCGTTGTCGTACGTATCCCTGTCATATTTCTCGTGGATCCAGAGTTTCTCAACGCCGAAAATCTGCTCGCTGCTGGAGTTCTGTTTCCGAAACGTTCTCCCCAGAATTACTTGCAGTTTATTTACATCATTTCTGAAAAGACACAGAGCATTCGTTCGTTTGCTACATGCAAACACGTTCAACTAGTATTTAATGCATGTGCGAGCATGTGTGAATGCTGGGGAGTCAGTGCTACCTTTCTTCAAAGCAGTGTGCAGCGGACAGGAGCCAGCAGGAGTCAATGAGAATTCCTCCGCATAGATGAAAGTGCTGTTTGTGACGATCCTGGTAAAAATTAATGGCTGCCTGCCACGGCTGCTCCGTGATTTCACTTGCTCTGCTTCCAAACATGCGGAACGATGGTTGGGATAAAGTGTTGTCTAAACGCTGGCCACATGTTCCTACAGAGGAGACAGGTTGGAGGATGATGGATGAACAACAGTAGGATTAATCCACACCCAGTAGGAAGGGGACTTTTGATTATGTCTGAGGGGTTTTCACTGGCTGTAAAGATGTCCTACCTCTGTTATTGTTATTAGTGGTGGGAGCACGTGGGTCAAGTGTGGTCATAGGTGGACGTCTCACTGAAGAAAAGAAAACTATGGTTATCTTTAGTCTCAATATTTAACTTCTGTCTTTACTATTGCTGTCAAATCAACTCGTTGATGTAAAGGAACTCACAGCATTTTGGTACGTCGCACAGCTCCCAGGTCAGAACCATATTTTTGTAGGTGTGACACCATGGACCTGCGTCACCGTCAGGATTCCTTTTGAATAAAAAGAAAATTTTTTTTTTTTATTTAAAAAGACAAAATATAAATAAAAATCTAATGTAAGGGAGTTTTAACAATTAGGTGCTGGCCTTTGTACCTGCAGAAACTGTGGCTGCCCAGTCCCAGCTCCAATGCATCTGATCTCCAAGCATTGTACATCTTGCGCTTGACAGCGGGAGAGTCCCACGCGAGGCAGCGAGAGCCGCTCTTGGTGACAGATGCTGTGCCTCGGTATTTCTGGCCAGAGCCCAGCGCGCATTCTCTGTGCTTATCTAATGAAATGACCGCACATACAGACAGATGTATGTAAGTGCATATTTAATGATATTTGATCTCTCTACATTTTAGGATTTTTAAAATTTATACCTTCTGAACATTTGGGCAAAGAACAGAAGTCCCACTCAATCTGTGTGCCTTTATAGACGTAACACCAGGGAGAGCTGTCACCGTCAGGGTTCCTGACATGAGCGGAAACACAAAGGCAATAAGGGAACATCTTCATAGCTTCCATAAAAGACTCTACAAGTCTGTAGCATGTCAGAATGTCAGATTAGAGGGATGAGTGACATGTTCCTGCAGTATTTGTTAACACTAGGCCACCATCTTTCAAGATGAACAATCCCAATCTTGTTATTGTTTATAGATAGCAATTGAAATATTCATGCAGACGCTCCAGCACAGGTACCTGCAGAAGTTGTGATTGCCCAGTCCGAGGCTGATGGCGTCTGTTTTTCTAGCTGTGAACCTCTTTCCTCTCAGAGACGTTGAGTTCCAGTTGATGCACTCTGCTCCTGATTGGCTGATACTCGCGGTCCCGCGGTAGCCTGCACCCTGCCCTACAACACACTTCTCATTGGTGTCTGTTGGACAGAGAAACAGACACTGTTAGTCACTCATTTATATATGAGACTGATATTAATCTAATAACTGCTCTGAGTAATTTGTTCCGACATTTTCAGGGGGTTTTTTTTAGATTTGGAAAAGCTTTTGGACAAATTATGAAAACATTGTTATTTCTTACATAAGGCTTTAAATTTGTGCCCTAATAGCATTTATATTGCAGTTTTCCAATTAGTGGTTTTAAAACAGTGACCAAGCATAGCCTATGATGATTGTAGATGCATGAGATTTATAGCTTGGCCATATTAACTCTTAGTTGTTTTGCTAAAATCACTTGGCTGTGACCACTGAAGTTCAGATAATTATTCCACTGAGAGGGTGGAGTGTCCTTCAAGTGATTAAAAGTGGGCCACAGAAACAAAAACATTCATATCCCAGAATGTCTTTCCATCCTTTATGATCCTTATGTCCTCCCTCCAAACCACAGGTCCATGACACCAGTCATATGAGTCACACAGTCAGACTGTGATCTTATCAAGAGTCACTAACAAGCTTTAATCAGGCCACCAGTTTATGGACACACCCGAAGTCACTGCTGATTTAAAAGCAAAGTTCAAATCAATCGTACGTGTTTTCCTTCAGCCTGTAGTGCTATTTGGCTATTTTAGGTTGTTTAAGTTTGACCCGTCCAGTACTGGAGACTCTGGTTATTGAAATGTTGCCTTTTCCTAAATATAAGTGACATCTTATGGGCCTCGTAGCTGTAAAAAAAAAAAAAAATCTGAAAAAGTCAATGTTTCTTTCCAGAAATCGTAACTTTGTTGCTCATGAACATCTACAAATGTCATGTACTACACAAAAGTACTGAGCCACCTACACATTACACAGGAGCTGCTGAGCAATGGAAACGCATGCCATGAAGCTCCTGTGCACAACTTTTATGCTGATGTTAATACTAGAGGAGGTTGGGAGCCCTTGAATTCAATGAGTTCTTCAGAAAAAACTATTCTTTCACAAATGTTTATAAAGAGTCTGCATGGCTTGTTGTTTGATTTCATACACCTGTTTCTATGAGTCTGAAAACACCTGAATTTAAAGATACAGAAATATGGTCCAATGCATTTGTCTACCAACCTATAAACAGCGATCATATGGGTAGTGGGTAGTGTCCATCTACCCATGATAAAAGGCCTATTCTTGTGACAGAGCAGTAATAAGGAAGGAAATACTGAGTGCAACCACCCATGGTCGACCTGTGTTGCAGCTTCTTTGGTTTGGCAACTAAATTCAGTAGAAAAAAAATTATTTATTACTATAAAGTTTTCACAAAAAATGTTGTGGATTTCTTTCCCTTTTTTATTTACCTATCATATCACCTAGATTACCAAAAAAGTATTACTGGTGAGTTTTATTTTGAAAACTAGGAGTGAACTATTATTTTACAGCTTTACCTTTGTTGCTTTTTCTTCTGTTCTGTAATTGTAAACTGAATATTTGTGGTTTTGGATTGTTAGTGGGGAAATATAAGATTTCTGGCAATTGAAATGAAAACATGACGAAATTATATATTAATTATTATTTTATATCTCTTTACAGATCCAACTGGTTGTTGGTTAACTGAAAAACCATGGCATAGACTTAGGTGTTTCTTGA
This sequence comes from Hemichromis elongatus, assembly GCA_015108515.1. Lineage (NCBI taxonomy): Eukaryota > Metazoa > Chordata > Actinopteri > Cichliformes > Cichlidae > Hemichromis > Hemichromis elongatus. The sequence continues at coordinate 38,274 of VUQR01023046.1, read as the reverse complement.
ATACTCACTGATCTCACACTGAGCCCCAGCGAAGCCTCGGGGACACTGGCAGATGTAGTCTGAAGTGTACACAGCTTCCTTGCAGGTTCCTCCATTGTAACACTGAGACACGTAGCAGTCTGGAAGAGGCAGACAGAGAGCCGTTTAGTCAGCCACACGTCATCCACTTACAGTTAGCATATGATGGATGGGCCATGACCAATATACAGATTGGTTTGGAGGCTTGTGTGTCATATTCTACAGTGAAACATTGAGGATTATGCAAAAGTCTTTGTGCATAGTTCACCCGGACTCACTTTTTACTGGTGGCAAATATCGTCATAGTTTCTTTTTGAAAGTTTTACGTAGAGCAGAAGTGGTTTCATGGCATCTGCAGTCCTTGTTTTCATTTACTATTTCAACATTTCCTAAAGGCCGACGCTTAAAATAACAGCTCTGCTGTCACTCCCAGTGGTATGAGCTCACAGATGTTGCAGTTTGGCACACTGAAAATGTGGTTGCAATTTGACTGAGGGAGGGGTAATCAGCCTTTACCGAATTCGTCAGTGGGGGTGAAAGTGCGCACGAGGGCATGTCTGGAGAATCTAGTTCAAATAATCTCAGACTAAACTACGCCCACTCAAAAACACAGAAAACCCAGCAGCTCTTCATTTGGATGCACTGAAATAACAGGGATTTGGACACATAACTGAGGCAAGCCAACAAAAAATAATCATTTGAGGTTATAACAGCCCGTTAGAGGTGAGCTGAAGTTATAATAAAAAGCAGAGGGCAGTGAGGGCAACAAAGATGACTGACATAGATGAACAAACAGTGAATTTAAATTCTGCTCAATAGAAACAAAAAACAAAAAGAAAATTAGAAAGGTCAGTAAGACAGTCTCCTTATGTTTGTGTGTATGTGCATCCATTCACACTCACTGATTACGGGCACAATATGACAACGCGTTCGTCCTCCTAAATCGCAACGGCAATACTCCACACGATGTCCCTTCCATCGTAGCCAAGTGTCCCCAAAACTACGCACAGCAGACGTCTCACTATCCATACAAAGTACTGAAAACACATACACAGACATAGGTATAAAGCCAATGAAATGATACAAAACAAACAAAAAAACATAACTTTTATATTGTTAGAAACATAAAAACACAGGAGGGAGGAACACAAACACGTGGCTCACAGCAGAGAATTAAAAGGCTGATGATTATGAAGAAGATGTTGGTGTTATTAGAGGAGATAAACAAAAGTGCAATGAGGCTCACAGGAGGTGTCAGTGGAAGGTGAAGGCTTCTGGACATGAATAATCAAAAGCGTCCCTCTGGCTGGCTGCCTGTAAGGCTCACCTCTGTAAAAGCGAGTCCCTCTCTTAGTGCGGAGAAGCTCCACCTGCAATAGAAAGGACCAGTAAAACATGAAACAGACATGCCTGGGAACTGGAGGAATGGCATCAGCTTCCAGTTCAAGCTTAGCTTTTATTTATGTTCTTTAAGATAGACAGAGATAGTTTTAGATAATAATCATTTAAATAGTCATAATTTCTTTGTGCATACAGCAGTATTTGAGAGTTAAATCCAGGACAACAGTGAGCGTATGAACTTTAAATAAACTATTAAAATAAAAAATAAAATAAAAAACATGAATGCTTTTATGAATGCAGCAGTCACTAGTCAGTGGCACAGTGTCATTAAGCAAAAACACAAATTCAAGCCCATTAAACAGGCTAAATGTTTGCTCGAGTGAATAATAAACCACAGGAACTGGACTATATTGAGATAAGCTCTTGTTAAGTATGCAGGATTTTCAGTAGGTTGAAGAGAGCTTATGGTACCGTCATGTAGTACTTACATTGTCCGCTAGGCAGCAGCAGAGAGCAGAGAGGAGCACTATTAGTTCCAAAGATCTGGTCATGGTTTTTCCAGAGGTCTTCTGTTTTCTGGAGTCAGAAAACACATGCACATGAAAGTGAGGTCATGTTCATGTTAATCTAAGGTTTTCTCCTTAATTTGTCACCAATACTGAGCCAACAATCACAGGAAAATGATAAACACTGGTCACCAGCTGTACTACAGTTCCTTCCTCGACCCCTAAGCCTGTTTCTGAGAGGAAAGGGTGGGGGAGGTGGGGTGGCTGTGGGAACCTGGGGGTCATTCCTTATTTCTTGAAGCCAAGCTGACTTCTTGAGTCACAGAGGAAGTTTTAGCAGCATTTTCAGAGCGGTCTCATAGGAAAGTGAACGGTCTTATTGTTTACCTATATTCAATTCCCTTATTTTTAAACTCCTATGAGGCCATATCATCCAATTTATCTAAATTTACATACCACAAAAGACTTTATTATCACAATCCATCTACTTCTTTCCCATTGGGAACAAACAGGACATAGTCTCTAAAAAACTATAAAATAAAAGCATAATCGCCACATCAAACAACACGGTCCAGACAGCCCTTGAGCGATGAAACACAGAAAAAGACTAGAAAAACAGTTTCTGATCCATCCTGGGAGCTTTCCACAGAGCAGCTGTGTGAGGACAAAGTGACTCAGAACTTCAAAGGGAAGTTCAATGAAAAAAGAAAAGACCAAGAAAAAGTAACTAAACTTATATTTCCTTTTTTTTTGTTTTGTTTGATATCCCACTTGCTCCATTTCTGTTATATGAGTCTAATTATGCAGAAAAGTGGTAGAGAGGAGCATCTGTAGCTCCTCAATCAAGTGTGAGTAAACATGAGTCACAGAAGGAGGGGTGAGTAGAAGCAGGACTAGAAAGAAAGAAAAAAGGACAACATTGGCCACAATTGACCTATATAAAGAATTTCCAAGTGATTTTAAAACATTCAAAAAAAAAGCATGCAAAGACCCAGACACATCTGAATACATTCTTGTCCTCTCTTATCTTTTGGCTTGTTCGTCACTGAATCACCCTCTGTGGTTGGCTGAGCTAATACAAATCAGCACTTTGTTTTTATATATCAGTATATATGAAACACACACACATACATGCACAAAGTGCTCAGGAACGTGAAGCTAATCAACACTCCCACACATAAAGATTTACTGTTCATTCTGCTCATTGTCCTTTGAACAAAGACTCCCTCTCGGAGTTTGACTTCGAAAACACAAATTCACACACTCACCATTAAGATCAGAGGTCTCTTGGAGGCTGTTCTTGACTCTGACAAATAAAAACCCTGTTGTCCTGCGCTGCACCCCCCCAGTGGAATCTCATTGGCAGGGCGACAACAAAACATTACTTTCTTTTTTTTGCTTCCTTTGTGCAGCTGTTCAGCTCAGTGCAGTCGCCCCTCTTTCTCTCTCTGGCCCTGTCAGCTTAAAACATGTGTTTCCTGCTATAACACAACCAGAACGGGCCCCATGTATTTAGGAAACGGGTGTACATATCAACACACGCAAGCACGAAAACACTTGCTGGCAACCACTCATCGGATGTTAACATATGTGTATCCACCCTTTCTAGTATATCTTTCATGCAGAGGCCCAATTGGGGGCCATGAAAAAACAACATTCATTTGGTAATCCCACAATACAATTATGTTTTTGTATATGGTTAGTTTCACAACTTTTGATGCATCTATGTGGACAATAATGCAGGAGCATGGACACAAAGTCAGACATTTATCCGTCAGACCTATTTTAATCTGTTATTAACTGAAAAGTGGCTGTTTCAAAAGAAAAATATCTGATATCAATTGTGTTTGATAATTTTGTGTTAAAAAATAAATATTTTAATAATATAATTGTGAAATATGGCATCTTATTACAGTAATTCAACTAATTACAGATCTTTGGTGCAATTTGCAGTAGCAATGATCTTATAACAGTTTATAACCCTAGCTGATCTAAAACAGTATCCTAAGCAATAAATAGCAATAAACTCTAAATGAGACACAATACAGCTTTCTGGCACTCAGAGGCTTAACACACTGGTGTGATACATCCAGGCTTTTAGTAGCTGAAACATGTACAACCAAGTATGCACTCTGTGGAGAGTGTGGTTCCCGTAGTTAGTAGGTCAGTTATGAATGGAAGAAATGAAAGCATTTTCAGAGTAGCAACAGTCAGACTGTGAGTCATAACAGCTGCTATGAGTTGCAGCACGTGAAAATAGCAAACACATGCAGCAGATGATAAGATGCACACAGACACAAACACGCACACAGAGCAGTTATGTTTATGCCACTTTGGTGTTTTTAAGGAATCGGTCTTAAGTGCTGGCCATCGTCTTTGACATCAGATTTTCTGCAAAAATGAGCAGGAACTGAGTTTGAAAAGGGTCAGGCATGCTTGTCTACTAGAGATAAAGCTGAAATGTTAAAGTTAGAGAGTGTGAAGGAACATAGTTTACACCTCAGTGTGAAATTCAAATTTCCTGTCTGTGGTCTGTGGTCACTCTTCCTGTCAACTCATTTACATAAATATCACACTTGATACTTTATAAAGTAGTGAAGAGTGGACTGCCCACACTTGTGCATATGGGGAAATTAGCAGAGGAAACACCTTTACAGAGTAAAAATTTACAGTTGGTTTATTCCTGGTATTTCTCAGAAGAGGTTCTGAACATTAAAGCATTGAACACATTGAACAGGTCTGACCTGATGGTATTGCTGAACCTTTACCATACTTTCAATAAGTATTGTTCTTTAGAGTAAGAGGTTTGCACGCACGTAGAGTGACTGTTAGAATCTATCATGGCATGTGATGTCATGTTGGCAAGTAAGATGTTTGGAAGGTATTATGCATTCTTGGGGGATTTCAGTCAAGCTTCAACAAACCAGCTGTGATCTGGCTCCGTAAACTCCCACAGAACAGAGAGCAGTATTGTTGCCTTCCCTCTGTGTGCAATATGACACTTTGCAATCTTTATCGAAATTAAACAAAGCTCCTAAAATGAAAAGATGCAGGTCATGGGAGCAGTTGTTGATCTTAGTGTTGAGACAGTGGAGTCTGAGACAGCTATACAGAACAAGATGAAAGGATGAAGGGGGGGTTCTGGAGAGTTAAATCCCAGAGGTCAGCAGAAAAAGAATGACTCTTTCTGAGTCACGCCAGCTTGAGGTCTGCAGAGACCCACGAAGGCATAGATGTATTTTGCATCCAGTCTCAAGGCCATTATGTGAAGTAAATTAAGGTTTGGTCAGAAAGGAAGACTACCGATATATAAGAAGGGTTTTATCCAGAAGCAAAGTATTACATTTTCCGGTCTCGAGGCATTCAGGGTCATATTTTAGCCTTTACCATCAGAGTCTGACTCTGCACTTTCCTCTGTCTAACCTGCACTCCTACCTTAAAGCTGTAAGACCCCAGGCGCTGATCCTATGAGTCACAAAAATCTATGTAAGGCAAAAATCCAACTGACCACACTGCCAGAAAAGGAGATACTAGTTACAAACTCTACTTTCTCTCAGTAAATAGAAGTACAGATTATCAGTGTGATGGACAATATCAGCGCTGACAGATGCTAAGGAGAACGATCAGACGCAGATCCAGCTCATTAGCCCCGCTTGGCTCAAGGTGGTACACAGAAACACATACTGAGGCATTGTGGAATGCAGCTTGATAATACACAGTCCAGCAGCAGAGCATGACGTCCCCATGTTTTAAAGAAGCTGTACAGCAATTTGCGTCAGTTTTGATTACACAAATTGAAAAGTACTGTTTGTGATTTTAGACTCCCACCAAACTTAGCAGGTGGAGGAGGATGCAGAGAACTGCTGAAGTCAGGGTGAGAAAAGTATGACACGTTCCACATAGGCTATGTAGTGTTTTTTTGTTTTTTTTTCTCACACAGCTTAGCTGAAAGTGGTGCTGCAACATGCATGACATAAAATAGACAAAAGAAAAAAAATCAGAAGAAAAGTCACACCTTAACTGACATCCTGCTTTAGCTGCAAGGCTTGTTAGTACAGTTTTGTCTGTTTATGCTGTACTATTGTTCTAATGATTTTAATATATTGCATTATACAGTTTGAAAAAGACACCTTAATATATTCCTGTCACAAGACTATATACAGATATGTTCAACTATTGTTATTTACACCAGTTAAAAATGTTCAGTTCCTTTTGATTGCTTTTTATAAAACATCATAATTAAATCCAATTGACACGGTTAGTAAGAACCGTGCAAAATCCCTGCAACACTATTATCATCACCATATAAAGCTGATCGATTAAATCAGTAACCTTTAATAATTACTGTTTCATAATAGCACGAGCGAGAGAGAAATGTAGTAAAACTGAGTTTGTTGCAGGAGAATCCTCTGGTACATGTAATCCTCCACCGCTGTGACATCTGAATACAAAGGAGGGTAAAAGCTCTTACCAGACACAAAATCTTCTGGAAGGATCTCTTCTTGGTGTCTTTGGAGTAACTCTGAGTGTTCTTGTATTTGCCGCTCGGACTGAGCTGGTTGTTCCTCCGCTCCAGGTTTATACCGACGCGCTCCGGCCCGACCGGTGCTTGAAGGGGGAGGGCTGACGTCATCATCGCGGCTCCGGCCTGGCCCGGCCGGATGATGATGATGACGCAGCCTGCTGGGCGGGACCGTTCCAAGTTAACAAGTTCGTTTTATTCTAAAGTATTTCATAAGGAAATTTGCATTCGTCATTTCTCTTAACAGAAATAAATCCTCCTGCACGTTTGCATAAGATAGATCAATATACTATTGTATTCAAATGTTTCCCCATTTATCATTTATAGTAGAATCTTAATGTGTTTACCTTTCACGTTAACACATAGTAAATGTTTAATACCAAAGTACTAACGAATGTATAAAATGCATGTGGAACAGAAAGAGAAAGACACATGCACATTATGAATCTTTTTTACATTTTTTAATAGATAGATGGCATATTTAAAGAATGTATGTATACTGCGGTAGCTACTCCATTTTTTATGATGTACAGAGCTTTCTTATTCTATCTGTTGGAGTGCAAACCAAACAAAAACTACTGAAGCTTTTAAGCAGACCTGTTAAGTGACAAAACCACTAGTAAACAGCTCATTCTTCACACAGTAGGTCACCACAGGGAGGCTGTGATGTGTTGTGGGTGCTACTATATCACTGTGGCTAACCACCTGGCACCAGGAACCTTTACTTACAACCACAGACCCCTTTATTCGACCCATCCCTTCCTCAGGAAATCAATGATTTAGCCTGAAAAGCAGCTCAGAACACTTAAGGTTTTTATTTTCTTGGAATAATCCATGTTCATTTTTTTATTGGCTGTTAAATCTGCATTAAATTGCTGAAAATACAGCAATTTGGGGTGTATTGTCTTGGGGGGAAGTTAGTTTAGCGTCTGTCCCAGTTTGTCTCCATCTGTGTTGGATTACAATTAGCTCTCAAGTGTCATTAAAGAAAATCACAAAGACACAAATTACATATAAAGTACTTCAAGAACAATGTACTACAGATCAGTCAAAAGTTACATCAGGTCATGTTACATCACAAGACTCTTATCTCCTTGAAATTCTTATAAATTACAATAAAAACTGACCAGTTGAGGCATTCTTCCTCTTTTGTGTTAAGTGATGAAAAAATTCACTCACCTTTTTTCTTATTTTGTTTGTCCTAACTTACATTATGCCATAAATGGTTAGGTATTTGTAAATCATGTAGCGTAATTGTAGCATCTGCTCAAACCACCGTTTTAAATATTTTAGTTTACTGTCTTAATGTGTGGGTAGATGTTTTTATAATTCCTGGAGCTCGGATGCTCCAAATCCATAATCAGGGTGTTGAGTGTCACATAAAATTGAATACGAGAAGGTTTCTTGGTGAAGTGTATGGGACACCTTTCACAGTTACTGGCAGCAAACCTGAGATAGAGTGAAAAAGATGACTGTGCAAGATTTAGGCATGTGTTTTAGTACAAGCTAACAAAAGAACACAAAAAACTGTAATATAGATATAATCCAGCATACAACCCTGCAGTTATTTTGTTTTTATGGATGAATCAAACAAAACATACAGAGGTAATCAGCTTTAATATAATGGCGGGCAAACCTTTTGTGCATTCATGTGCTCTCCCAGTGGAAACAAGATACATATTTAGCTTACCTGATATGATCAGAATATTTGCCTTTTAAAATAATCTGGGGCACTCTGTGCTGATAGCAACCATCAGTTACAAAATGTTACTTTTAACTAATGGTTAAAAATTTTATTACATTCTAGCAAATGTTAAAGAATGAAAAATTTGGCTTTGCACACATTAAAAGTTACTTGCTATCAATTACAGAACGCTGGAAAAATGTTGCCTGGACTGATGTGTCTTGAGTTTTGAAGGAACCTTTAGAGTCAGACTTTTCTGTCAACAACAAGAAAGCATTGTATCAAGGTTGTTTCAGGGGATAGTGGTTATAAAATGGATATTTTCTTGGTCTGTACTTACCACCTGAACATCAACCGGAAGGTTGCCAGTTTGATCCCCCAGCTCTCTGTCCTGGTCATTGTGTCCTTGGTTAAGACACTTTACCCTACCGCCTACTGGTGTTAGCCAGAGGGGCCAATGGTGCGATATGGCCACACCTTTGGGGTGTGGTGGAGATTCTCATTATTGATTTGCAGCCAAATCTGCCACAACTGTATGGTGCTATCATGTCAATATGGACCAAAATCTCTGAGGAACATTTTCAGCACCTTGTTGAATCCATGAACAATTGAGACAGTTGAGTTTTGAAAAAATTGGTCCATCTCTGTACTAGCAATGTGTACCTAATAAGTTTTCTGGTAATTATAGGCCTATTTTAGCTGGCAGATTACATGGAACTGATAATGAGCAACAAGGTAGCTTGAGGCTAAGCTAGCTAGTGGTTAGAAGCTTGGTTAAAATAAGTTTCAAGAGTGGGATTTAGACAATAACATATATAAAAGATCAATTCGACCATTTATATTTTTATACATATATTTGTGTATTTGATATGACAGTTGGCTGGGTACAGCTGAAACTGACTGCTAAAAGAAACAGTAATAATATATTACTGAAATCTACATTCAAGCCACTATCACAGGTTGTGTTTACATGACTAAACGTAGGTAAATAAGTCAACAAAGCTCTTTCATTACATGTTCCATTGGTTCATTAAGGATTTTCTGTATTATCCTTACTACAGCAGAGGAAGCCACATCATAATATGTTACTTTAAACAGGAGCATTTTTTGTAAACACTTCCAATCTGATAAGTGAGACATACCCACCTAAAGCTCACGTCAGAAAAACGTCAGATATGTTTTACCAAGGAACTCAAGTGGAGGTTTGGTTTCTTTATTAAGTATCAGTTTTCATATTACTCCATTCAAAAACAACAGGTGATTAAACAGAAAAAAACCCATCACTGGTATACTCTAGAAACTCTGAAGTGCATCTTCTCCAAATATAACACCCATTATATCAACAATGATGTTGCAAAGTCAGAACATCTGAAACACTGAGATGAACACTTTAATAGACGTCAACAAGCTGATGTTAACTGATCCAAAAATATCAAACTTTACGATAGTAGGCCTTGCCCGACTGGATCCACCTAAAAATACTCAAACTTGCAGCCTTATTGATATGAACTGTTTTTAAATGATCTATATATTCTGTTTTGTCCTGTGCTTAAACTGAGCCCTGTATCGCTATTAACTATTTTGTTGTGATTATTCTTTGTTTTTTCGCTTTATGTCTGTGAAAGGTGCTTTATGTATAAATATTACTTTTTTTGTAATATATTTGCCACACAGAATCTGAACATCTGGATTTGATTAAAGATCTACAAGGGCAAGATCCAGACAGAAAAGAAACCAATGAAACTAAAGAGGTGCAGCCAAGAAGGAGACATGCAGTAGGTTAATATGAGCTCTCAGGTCAAGATGCAGATCAGAGGGGTGAGTCAAACAGTTTGGGAAGTTTGATTCTACAGTTATGGTGCTGTACCCTTAGCAGTGATATCATATATACATTCGCACAGTCGGACATCACTGTGGTTACGTGGTTAGCCTAACTGCCTCACAACAAGAATGTCCTGAGTTTGAAACCAGTTTGTCCTTCTTGTGTAAGTGTGGGTTCCTTCCGCAGTCCAAAGAGTTAAGTTTACTGGAGTGCAGGTGTAAATGTGACAGATCCAGGTGTACTTATTTCTTGACTTATGACAGCTGGGATGGGATCTCCCACCTACAGCACTGAACTGGATAAGCAGAAGAAAAGACGGTCATTTGTTGTTTTTAAAAGCATTTCATCCGCAAGATTATTTCCTAGAAAGATGAGCAAGGTCACACTCCTCCTCGATGACCCTGTGTTTCATTTTTCTAGGTAAAGAAACATTGATTTTTTAAGTTTATTTTGGAATTATTATTTGTCCTAAATACTTGGTTTAACCAAGTATGCACAGCAAGTGACCTTTATGGCTACAACTGTTTAGACACCACATTGCTGCTGTGGAAAGTCACAAATGATGCCACATTATCAATGTACATGACGGAATACGATTTAAGAGAATAGTATAATTCTTTACTTAAACATTTAAACTGACTTTTAGGGTAAAATAATCAAATTTTTAAAAATGTAGTACATTTTTTTTTTTTTTAGATTAATGTAGTATTTGTTTCTAAATTAAGT
>VUQR01023046.1:0-15959 GCA_015108515.1 Hemichromis elongatus | reverse complement strand
AGAGAACCCCCCCCCCAAACAATAGATTTATCTTAACATCTTTCACAGGTATCACAATGTGTAACTTCCCTAGAAATAACTGCACTGAATCTGGAAATTAGTCAGTGCAGTCAGTCAGAGTATTGTAGTGAAATTCAAGATTAATCTCTATATGTTTGCTTGGTACTTACTGGATTAACTGCATGGTTGAATATGCTGGGCTGAAATAGATTAAAGGCAATGGCTGTCCAGATCTGATGGGGAAAAATTTTAGGCTTTGGAAGAAGATGCAAGATAACGAGACTGATATAAACCCAGGTGTTTTTAAATTGTGCAGGAGGTGTAAGTCATTGATATAAATTAACCTGAATTAACTGAAAAGGATAACATCATTTAGTGTTATAGTCAGACTCAGGCTAGTCAAATTGCTAAAAAACAAAACAAAACAGAAAAGCAGAAATGAGAGGTTTGTATGAGGAAAGTGAAGGATGTTCCAGAGCTCTCAAATGCTGAATTGAAGGCAGTTGCTCCAGACACTGAACCTCACTTTAATGCACTTATTCAACCCAAAAAGACTAGATTTATCTCGCTGAACATGGAAAAAGAACTGAAAAACTGCAAATGAATTAACTCTATTCAAAGTGTTTCCAATAGAATTAAGTCTTTCAAAGTTTGCTGAAACTTTATTCACAATTGTTTTTGAGATTGTTGGTTAAACAGTGATTCAACATTTGTCATTTTAATGTATTTTAATTGTAATATCCCCTTTTAGCAGTGGCATTTTATAAAGAGACATAATTAATAATGAGCAGAATTGAGTTTACCTTATTGGTCCCGCCCTCCACAGCAGTCCCAATTTCTTATGAACCCCCTTGTAAAGATCAATTCTCCGAGTTGTCATTTTCTTTTGTTGTCAGATCAATTTCAGGAAAAATGTAACCAAAGATGACTTCTTGTGGTTAAAATTATGCCATAATACATTTTACATTTTTCTCACTTAGGTTGGATCATGTTAATGTGGTTGCTGCCCGAGAAGTTCCTCAAGGAATGCAGAAACTGGTGGCCACCAATGATCTGCCATTACTGGCGATGGAGTACTGTCAGGGTGGAGATCTGAGAAAGGTAAAAGCCGGTTATGTTTGCATGTGTATATTGACACACAGTCATGTGTAAAAGGAGATGGTCTCTTTCAGGCCTAAGGTTTTACACATCAGGATATAACCTAAGTCATCTCCACGACAATCTAAGAGATCGCTAAAGTCATAGAGAAAACAGTGATTTCAATCATGGGGTGTACTTAGTTTTCCACACACTGGTTCTTCAGGGTAGTATTTGTTAACTAAATAAAGACTTAGTATAATATATCATGTGTCGTTCATCTCAGGTTGTATTTAGATGTTTTTCCTTTTTTTTAAAGATAAACCCTTGGAACACACATGGGGTGTATTTTTTTCCCCACATAACTTGATGTGATGTGGTTTATGGCACTGGGTTTGAGCCTGTAAACCTACATTTTAATAAAATTAAAGAACTGTGAATAGTGATCTTTGGTTGGTAATAATTTTTCTCATTCTTAATCTGAGGAAAACACAAGTATGTCTTTTGAAATCTTTTGAGTCACATGTATGTATCACTTTTTAGAAATAATGCTAGTTACTGTACCAGTATTTACATGTACTCTACATGTATTTTTTTTTTTTAATTTCTGTGTTAACCCTGATTTATTTGGACCAACAGTTACTCAGCTGTTTGCTCTTCATTCTGTGAAATAAATCTAGTGCAAATTTTAATTTGAAAACAACTGAGTGTTCACCCCGAGGCCAGCAGAAGAGGAAAATGCCAACCATTGCAAACCGCAATGTCATAAAAATTTCAAAGCATCCCAGATGGTCAAAAACAAAGCAGATAGAGCGTAAAACTGCACCATCCTCTTTTGTCAGGCTTGACACGAATTACCAAGAGCAAAGTGCTGTAAAATATTTTGTTTAAAAGAAAGAAAGGAATCAGCTTTTACTACCAGAATTGTGATTTGTACGTTTTCAAAAGGGCCTGAGAGCCTTTTGAAAAAATATTGGTGCTTATATGTCTGATCTCTTATAAAGATAATGTACTTAATGGACGGAAAGTAGTTTTTTTTTATAGAAGAATAAAGAAGAAAACATTCATAAAAAGGACAGACTAATGAACTCTTGCCTGTGTAAACTTGCATCGTTTTCTACTCTCTGGTTCATGTCACTGAGGTGTCGAGTTTCTGTTTTTGTACTCTCTGCAGTATTTGAACATTTTGGAAAACTGCTGTGGAATGAGGGAGGGATCCATTTTGATTCTGTTACGGGATATTTGTAAGTATTTGGTTTCACCCCCATCTCCATCACGACTATGTTAACCTTTTAAATTGAGAGTGTGAAAGACTGATAGATTAGCTGGGTGATTAATAGAGCTGGGAGTGTGATGTGTTCTCTTCAGTAGGGAGGAAATGGTCCTGGTGAGTATAGTGATGTCATCAGTGACCTTAAACCACCATCCTCTTACTCACCATGGCCAGAGATCATACTCACCCTTTAATGCACAATTAAAAGTGATATTAGAGTTTCAGCTGTGCTGCCTAGACTTTAATTTTTTACAGCTGATGTTAAAGACGTCATCAGGCATTTCAAGGCTGCCTAATTAAATTGTTTATTAAACTATTTTATTGGTTTATTAAAAAGTTGGTGTTTATTGATCTTTGGTGGTTTATCTTCTCACTTTGCTGTAGTAAAGTATGAGTGTGTCCCAGTCACGTATTTCAGATCAAATCCACAGCATGTTCCACACATGCAGCCCTGAAGTTTACAACATTATTAGATCTGATCTTTTGGCCATTTCTGAAGTTTATATATGAAACCCAGACTCTATATAGTAGAGACAGCTGAGCCACCATTAGGCATTTTAGGCGGCCGCCATGTGGTTTTCGGTGCCAGGTATGGTCATGTTTGGTGGTTTTTTAGAGAGCTGTATCTATAAATTTTACATCTAAAATTCACAGCTGCACACGCCTTCTTTTGGTGCTAAATTAGAGGTTAATTAATTATTAGAATTTGACTAACCAAAACGTCTTTGACGGACAAATAAAATTGAGAATACAAATTTTATTTGTTGAACAACTCCAATGAAAATCTCCCCAAAAGGCACCAGCTCTCAGTTACCCATAAAGAGTAATACCACAGAAAAGATTCATAGATGTAGTGAAGAGGTTGGTGTGATGGAGGACAATGAGGGACAGGCAGATGATCTGGTCTGATATAACCAGTTTCAGGAGAAACTGAAAGAAGACAAAGTGGCTTTTGGAACCAGCCTCACCACACGTTAGACCTGGCTTAACTTTTCGTTCCTGGAGGTTGTTGTGTAATGAAGAAAGATGCTGATCAGTAAAAATGCAGGGTGTGTGTGTGTGTGGGAATGAAATTCACTAGAACTTTTCAACTTCAGAGGAAAGTAGTTTTTAGGAAGTTTGCATTACGTAAAAATAATCTGTACCAGGTCATATATGGAGATTCATTCGCTGTGTAAATCCCTCAGGAAATAAGGGAGCAGCCTAAAGTACTTTATGTAAACAGTATGGACCTCACCGCCTGAGTTTCTTGATTGGAATTAACTGTTATCACTTTTCATATGCGCAAGTATGAATATACACTTTTAATGTCTATAATATAATAATGTTAATTAATGTAATACCAACTAAAAGCCTCTTAGTTTTTGTTATAGTTCCATTTTCCATAAGGTACTGTACTCTTACATATAAAAGTGAACCATGAGCCTCTGATAAACTTACTAACATTACTCTATATTTGACGTGCTGCGCTTTTTTTTTCCATTACTTGTAATGCATGCAACTCCAGTTATACATTTTTACTTAATTGTGACTCATGTTTTTGTTTTGTTTTTTGTCCCTCAGCTTCAGCTTTAACTTACCTTCATAAGAAGAGAATCATTCACAGGGATCTGAAACCGGAAAACATTGTGCTGCAGCAGGGAGAGAAGAGAGTGAGTTAAAGACCCAGTGAAGCTCTTTGGTGGGATAAATCCACCCAAACCACAATAAAGAAGCCTTTTGCCTCTATGTGGTTTGTATTGAATTAGTACAAAACACTTGTCTCTGTTATGTGCACATTTATCCTTGTACTGAATATTTAATGTGGAAAAGTCCATTTTTAAACTTGAACTTGGAGTTACAAGGAACCTTTTTGATTGCCTTATTGCTTAGCTTCCTCTATGGCCTCTTTTATTTTGTCCATTATGTAATAAATCATTGCTTGTTATCCTACTCCTCCTCTGCAAAAGGGTACAGGAAAGTCAAGAATGTTATATAACCGAGGGCAGACATATTAAAGATGTTATAGATCCATGTTTATGCAAAGACTATTGTTTATAGAATCCGAGCCAAATTTAAGTTGGCTCGGATTAAGTTTATAGATTTGCATGAACACTTGTTTTTCCTCATGCATGGTAGAGAAACTGTAAAACTGAAATACAGACTTGGTTTATGGCTTGGAAATTATTAAGGTACAAGTTGTTGATTTTTCTCACTCATGTAGTCGCTGAGCATTTAAAGGAACATTTCAGCCTTTTGGATAATATTTTTATATTTTCTTGCTGTCAGAGAGTCAGATGAGGTCGATTATGGATACTAATAAAATCACTTTTAAAGCGCACTAATTACATTGTTATACATTGTTGAACCCAAACGATATAGTTCTGTGACAGCTGCATGACTATTTTTTGGATTTGAGCACTATCAGCCGCGTGTGAATGTGATGCACAAAAATGCAAATAACTTTCATTAAACTATTCCTTAAAGTGAAGCTATGATGCTTTTCCTTTTTGCTTGGCAAATATGTACTGTTACATTGTTGGATGGTGGTGTTAAACATGGCTAAAGGAAATTATAATGTCACTGTATGTAAGAGTAATCCCTGTAATCTGATTACTCTGTATCTGACAATTGTTTTTATTCTTTGCTCTGTAAGACATGAAAGAGAGGATATACCTGTATTAAGGGCCATGTCAGGACCACCCACCTACATGCTGTTTAAACCTTCTGTTTTTAAAGAAGCAGCTAATGAACAGAAAGTTTGCCTTAAATGTTTCAAACAGTGGATGATCTGTTTACCATAAAGAAGTGTTATTTTGAACTGTGAATCATACAAATCTACTCTACAACAGTTCAAGAACAAAATGTATGTAGCTGTCTGTCTGTAATTATAAGAACAAATGATTCTAACTAATAATACTTTTCTTCTTTACTCTCTCTCCTTGTCTCAGTTGATCCACAAGATTATAGATCTTGGCTATGCTAAAGAGTTGGACCAGAGCAGTCTTTGCACATCATTTGTGGGAACCTTGCAGTACATAGTAAGTAATAACAGCTGAAACAGTTACAGCACCCTCCTCGTCACATTTAGCTTTATGATTTTTCTTTCATTTCTTTTAGGCTCCAGAGCTCATAGAACGGCAGAGGTACACGGTCACTGTGGACTACTGGAGCTTTGGGACTTTGGTGTTTGAGTGTATCGCAGGATTTCGGCCTTTCCTGCCAACGTGGCAACCCGTTCCCTGGTATTACCACGTTTGAAATACTCCTATATCTGAACCAAGTTGTCAAGTTGTTCATTGTTTGCATTAGTTAAAATAAAAAATTGTCCAGAAAATGTTTATATTCCAAACCGCTTAATATACGATATAACATGACCAATTAATCTCAAATCAAAAGAAAAAGAACTTGGAAACAATGGAAGGAAATTTTAAAACAACGAACCTGCAGAACCAGTTTTAAGTCTTACTTTTTATCTTTTCAGTCTGTGTCCGTACTCGAGCTTAATAACTTAAGCAATGTTGTTAACTAGGGTGAAGCAATGATAAGCTTTGTTGCAGATAAATATTATTTATATGTGACAGGATTTGAACACAGCGAAGATAAAAATAACCAATAGTTGTCAAAGAATTGCAGGATGTCAGTTGTGCCAATGCCAGTGCGGCTCGTTTCCCACTCTCACGATGAATGAATAACATGAAACTCGATGGGCGTCTGCTAAATAGAGAGGGAAAATACTCTTCCCATTACTGGAAAACC
Source organism: Hemichromis elongatus (assembly GCA_015108515.1). NCBI lineage: Eukaryota > Metazoa > Chordata > Actinopteri > Cichliformes > Cichlidae > Hemichromis > Hemichromis elongatus. Next base: position 9,871 of record VUQR01023046.1, on the reverse strand, counting down.
TAAGTGTCAGTGTCTGGTCGCCCCATTAAAATGAAGAAAAAATAGAAAAAGTACTACACTTTTAAGAGAATACAATATTAAACCAAATTGTATACAATTTTTTAAAATGTAAAATGTTTTTAGGCACCACAAACTCAAGATGAAGAAGGACAATGAAATTATTGTCTATGAGGACCTCACTGGGGAAGTCCGCTTTTCCGAACACATCCCTCAGCCCAACAACTTGAACAGGTATGTTCATACAGGACAGACACACACACATGCAAATGCTGAATTTAAGCTCATATATCTCAGTCTAACGCAGTAACTGTTTGGCAGTCTGTTATTAGAGAGGATGGAGAGGTGGCTGAAGCTGATGTTAAAGTGGTCTCCTCAGGAGAGAGGCAAAGACCCCAGTGCTACCCCCAGCAACTGTTTCTCCCAGCTGGAGCTCTTACTGCAGCTCAAGGTTAGCAGAGAAATTAATTGATTTATTTGATTGATTTACACAACAATGGTCCTGCATTTAAAAAAAAAAAAAAAACCTCAGGGACTCATAGTAGTGATCTAGTTAAAGGAAACTTCTGCTCAAATTTTACAGAATGTACATCTTTTTAAAAAATGTATTTATTATTTATTTATCACTTGTTTAGTCTTATGCTTTTGGATCTCCTTTGTTCCCTCAGCTGGTTCATGTCTTGAACATGTCGTCTGCAAAGATCCTCACTTACTCAGTATCCGATGATGAGACGGTGGCCAACCTGCAGCTAAGAATAGAAAAGGACAGCAACATCCCTGCAGCCAATCAGGAGCTGCTGCTCGAGGCGGGGTTGGCCTTGGATCCTCATGCATTGGCCGCACAGTGCGCCGTAGATTACGCAGTAATGTCTAACAAAACAAACACAGTCATTTCCCAGAATATTTTACACATGTGAATGTGGTAATGTATTGATTTATTGCTTTTGTTAATGTTTGTCTTCAGGAGATAGATGGAAGAAGAACAGACTTTCCTCTGGTTTTCCTCTTTGATCGTTCCTCTTGCGTTTATGAACCTCAGTTTGCTCCTCGAACTCTCCCTGAAAATATCCGCTTTGTCCGTAAGTCCAAAGATTTTTTAATAAAAATTTGTTTTATCTTATAATACCACCATGATTGTGTCATTTCCTTTGCGTTCGCTTTGTTTAAATGTTACAAACACTCATGTGTGCGTCTGTCCATCTGTGTCTCTTTTTTTTTTCTCCCTTTTTTCCTAGAAACCGACCCTAACCACGTTCTGGCTTACAGCCCTCTGAGGAGGACTTGTGGCCAAGCGTGGCACACCATCCGCTCTCTCAAGGAAGACTGGCAAAGACTGCAGCAGGGGCAGAAAGCTGCCATGTAAGATGTACAGCAGCGCACATGCAAACCTCCTCATCAACATGCATCTACATAATAAAAACAAACATCTTATTCTTTTTCTTACAGCATGAGTCTGCTGAGACACAACTCTTCACTGTCCAAACAGAAGAATGAGATGGTGTCCATGTACCAGAGACTCATTGCCAAACTGGATTTTTTTAACACCAGCCTTCACATAGACATGGATAAATACCAGGAGCAGACAGCAACAGGGATTGGTACTGTTACAACATTATGTTGGTAGATAGCAGCAACCTTACACTGCCGCTATCAGGACTCCATTAATCTGCCTTTAAAGAGGCAGCTTTTTTTAACATTCTTTATGAGCAGTCAGTTTTTAAATAAGGAATCTATTATAATTACTAGCCTAAATGCTATAGCTAGCATTGGTAATTAAAACATTGGCATTATATTTATATTTTACAATTATGTATACTTTGAGATAGATGGAGATTGCTAATAAATATAATTATCTGATAATGTGGATTTACAGTAAGAATAGCCTGTAGAGCACAATTGTCAAATGAATCATCCTTCCATTTTCATCCACTTAAGCTATTCAGGATAAGCATATCCCAGCTATCATGGGACAAACGGCGGGGTACACCACGTCTACTGCATGCCCGTAGACTGTGCTGTTGCACAGATAGAAACAACCATGGTGGTGCACCACCATGCTCTGTTAGGTTAAAGAGACTTTATGTTAGTGCTGTTTGACTGATTAGCACTTTTTTGTTGTTCCCAAAAACCTGAAATTGCCCGCTTATATTTGTGACAAATTTTTACAAACTACATAAAAGTTTTGTTATCCAGTTAATTTCTGTTGATAACAAGCAGTGAAAATAAGCTTCATACATACACGGCTTGCCCTTAAGGAGCTCAGTCATTCAGGAGGGCCTTAGAGTTAAGCTACTACTCCTCCACATCGAAAGGAGAGGGGGGTGACGTGTTTCAGGCATGTCTGGGAGAAGTCCCAGGACATGGCTGGATTGGAAACAACTCAATATCCCCAGGGAGTGATGCGATTACTAGGTATGCAGTCCATATCTGGTTTAGCGGCAGAAAATGAAAGATAAATTTGTACAGTCAACAACTAATGAGAACATAAACAGTTCTTAGTTTCAAATAAGGCCAACATCCAGAAGTTTAGTTTCAAAGTTTTTGACTTTAACAGGAATTAAATTAATATTTTGGACAACAGTGGTTAATTGTTGTAACGCGGCAGAATTTTTCACTTGTAATTTCAGTTTGTTGGGAACGTGATGATTATATTTGAATGTTGTGGGTGATGTGTCCCCTTCATTGTGCATATTTATTGCATAGATTGAAGCTTGGTGGTGTCTGTAAATGTCTCGCTGTCTCCAAAGAGATTATCAGTGAGATATTATGCAGACACGTTACACTTGTAATGAAAACTGAGGATTGGAATACTGCAGCCCATGAGTACTCTATACTTAAGTATTCATGCAATATTGTAGTACAGAGTATTCAGGGCTGGGAATGTCAGTATTCTGGCGGGCGTCACAGCGGGTGTGAGATAGTCTGCAGTTATTTATGGCTTAATTTGGTTGTCTGTGGCTTTTACCTCAGGGGGAAACAGTTATCCAAACTTGTCTGTCTAGAACAATGCAGTTTGCCACTAACTAATGACTAATGTCTTCTTACATTTTTTTTAGCATCAGACAAACTGCTGGGTGTGTGGAGAGAGATGGAGCAAACTGCTGTCAGCTGTGGTCAGGTAGTTTTGACTCTCTGTGCATGTGTGCATAAAGAGTATTTATGTGTGTTTCAATAAGACTGAAACGTGTGGTTGTTTCTAGGTTAAGGTGAGTGAGTTGGAGGAGGAGATGATGCAGCTGCAGCCAGACATAGTGGATGTGCAGCGGCAGCCATGGAGGAGTGGAGAGGCCTTGGATACACTGTAAGTCTGAACCAAACTTTACTGTAAAAAATATGTAAAAATAACAAACAGGACTTCTCTGTGATCTTAGATCCTCCTCTCTTCCCCTCTTTGTTCCTTAGTGAAGGAAAAGCCATGGAGCTGTTCCGAAAACTCAGAGAGAAGCCCAGAGGTTTGGACTGTTCATGCTTCAGTTCGCTTTTTATTTAACATCGGTCACAGCGTCTGCTTGTGCAAATAAACCTCCTTTGACATTGTTTGCGTTTACTTCCTTTTCCTTCCACAGACCAGAGGTGTGCAGGAGACAGTCAGGAGGTTGTGCGTCTGGTGGTTCAGGCTGTGCAGTTCTACGAGAAGAAGCTCAGAGATTTCTACACACACCTCAGGTAGCAAAACACATTTTTTACATCATTAAACAGTATGCACTGGTGATCTTTCATTTGGAAACTTTTGCTGTTAAATTTATGATTCATTATTTGGTTTTGAAGAGCAAAGTTGGTGTCAGTTTTCAAGGATACTTATCATAAATCTCTTTAATGGTGAAAAATTGATTTATTATTACTATACTGATTATTAAGAACAGCTTTGCCCCCATGTGGTCCGTTATTTACATTAAGGGTACTTTTTGAATACAATCTGTCCAAAAATACCTGTTTTCTTCTGCCTATCCGAAGCCGGGTCACTGAGGCAGCAACCTAAGCAGAGAGGCTGGGAGAACATAAAGGCGTTCCCAGGCCATCCAAGCAATATAATCTCTCAAGGGTGTCCTGTCCCTGCCCAGGGTTCTCCTCCTTGTGGGACATGCCCATAACACCACACCCAGGAGGCATTCTTGTCAGAGGCAACTGGCTCCTTTTGATGTGGAAGAATAGCGGCTGTACTCTGAGCCCCCTCTGGATGGCTGACCTCCTCACCCTATCCCTAAGGGAGAGGCTAGGCACCCTTTGGAGAAAGCTCATTTCAGCCACTTGTAACCACAATTAGGTTTTTTCGGTTACTACCTAGAGCTTGTGACCATAGGTGAGGGTAGGGATTTAGATTGACCGGAAAATCAAAAAGGCTTTGCTTTTACACTTAGCTCTTACTTCACCACGATGAACCAGTAGAGTGTCCTCATCACTCCAGCCGGAGCACTAATCTCCCGCTCCTGTTTTTTTCCAAAAATAGTCTGCATGATTTTATGTAATCCCAGCCCTTAGCAGCTGTCAAACTGGACCCATGTAAAGGTATAAAGATGAAATAATGTTTAATGATGAGTCAGTTCTGTGAAGTCTTCTGGTCTCTATGTTTCCATGAACTCCAACACTACTACCAGAAATACTACTAGCAGAATTAAAATGCTCCACAAACACACCTCACTGAAATGATGAAAAAAAAAAAAAAGATCTCAAACTGATAAAAAAATTTCCAGTTTATGAAAACTGGTTTCAAACCTTAAACCTTTTTTATAAACCATTCAGGAGAGTAGCTGTTTCATGTGAGGAAAACCTGATTACAAACAAACTGTTTTGCTTGTGTACATTTGGGATCTGTGCCAAGGGTGGTAGCTTCTCAGTTTAGTTTAATTACAAACTCAAGTAATTAAAGAATTGACGTGTAGAAACACCTGCATTAAAAATGTATTTTAAGAGCAGACTGATTTGTTTGTGAGTCTGTTTGGTATATAAACAATACTGAAAACAAACGAAAAAACTGCTGGTGACTAATTAACATTTGACAGTTATTCAATTGCTAGTGTAAGATTACAGATTTACGACACCTAATTGTGGACATGTGATTTTTTAACAAAGTATAAAAATTAACAGCCTTTTGCCTTTTAGCCTTTTAATGAAATACTGTTTAAAAGCGATTTCCAATCTGTGGTTGTTAATGTCATTAATAGATGTCTTTGGAGCAGGATACTCAATTGATTTTCAATTTATTTTCCTGCTCACAACTTCCAGAATTCTGTTTTTATGTGTTATGCAGTAAGACTGCTCTGTGCCGCCAGCGTGTGATGGAGTTACTGCCGAAGGTGGAGGGTGTGGTCCAAAAAATGGCGGAAAGCGAACAAGTGCTGATGAGCCTGCAGGAGAGACGACAGAGGGAGCTGTGGAACCTGCTCAAAGTCGCCTGTGTGAGCAAAAATGACCTGTTCACAAACACAAAGACACTTCCAGTTCTGGTCATGTATATTCACCAGCTACTTAATTCGGTGCACTTTGCTAAAATTGACTTACAATACTTACATTTTCAGAAATACGTGAGATTTTGGTCCATGTTGACATGAAAGCGTCACACACATTTGCAGATTTGGCAGGTCCTCATGATCCGTGAGAGATCTGTGGACTGTGGATTTGAATATAGAGAATTGATTATGTTCAGGAAATAAATATGAAATATGTGAGCTTTGTGATATGTGGCATTATCCCGCCTGAAGCAGCATACTCAGGTGGGCTGTGCTCTGCTGATACTGTGCCAAGATAATGTCCCATACACCATTACCCCACCATCAGCCTGAACCATTGACACAAAGCACAACAGATGCCAAATTATGATCCTACCACAGTCACAGCAGAAATAAGACTCAGTCCAGGCAGCATTTCTACAATGTTCTGTTTAATTTTGGTGAACCTGTGCAAATTGCAGCCTCAGTTTTCTGCTCTTAGCTGACAGGACTGGCATCCAGTGTATTTTTCTGCTGCTGTCGCCCATCTGCTTCAAGGCTCAATGCATTGTGACTTCAGAGATCTTCTTCTGCATACCTTAGTTCAACAGTTGGTTATTTGAGTTACTGTTGCCTTTTTATCAGCTGGAGAAGTCTGTCATTCTCCTGTATCCTTTGGTATCAACACGGCATTTTCAACCACAGAGCTGGCACACACTGGATATTTTGTTGTTCAGACTATCCGCTGTAACCATAATCATTCTCTAAATGTAAAGTTTTGTGGGAAAATTTCCAGTAGATCAGCATTTTCTGATAAACTCAGACCAGTCCATCTAGCACAAACAAGCCTGACACATTCAAAATCCCTCAAATCACCTTTCTTATTTATTCAAATGCTCAGTTTAAACTTCAGTAGGTTGTCTTAAACATGCCCAAATGCAATGAGTCACTGCCATGTGGTTGGCTGCGACTTTTCTATGTTAACAGGCAGTTGAACAGTTGTACTTGACAAAGTAAGTACACTACATTCAATTTGCTTTCAGTCTCGGGTCAGTAGTATATGTATAAGTTCTGTCTACCATGATTATTAAGAGTGTTAAATTTATTTTAACAGGTAACACTGACTAAAGTCCATCATCTTGTCTTACATAGAGTAAAGTTCGCAGTCCAGTGAGTGGGAGTCCTGATGGATTACGTACCCCGTCGTCAGTACTGACTCCCAGACACAGCTTACAACAACTGTGAGTGCACTCAAACACACACACACACAGACATACACGTAAGCTTTGGTATGTGAGGGTAGGTGTCCATTCAGACCCTTAAATTAAAAATTGTAATGTTGTTGAGGTGGTGTAGGGCTACTTTAAGTTTATTTTTACATGCCTTTACATAGTAAACTAACCAAAACAATTTTTAACTAATTACTTTTTTTTTTTTTTTTTAATTTCTTCAAAGACAACTTTTCAGAACATCTCAGATAACACAGATACAAACCAGGAATCCTAATAAAGTTGTCATGCATGAATAACTTTGCATATGTCTGCAGTGATGAGTCTCTTGTGGAGGAGAGCAGGACGTTTGAGAGCCGCCTTCAGAGTTTGCTGCATGATACCATCCAGGAATCTGAGAGCAGTATGGAGGTGTGCAAACAAACGCCTAGCAGCTGCATGGAAGGTTTTTTTTTATTTTTTATGCCTGTTGTGTTTTTTTAAAGTTTAGCTAAAACAATCGCCTTTTGTTTTTGTCCTAGATGCTGAGGGAGTGGACGTGGCTGCGTGGAAGCCAGGATTTCTCCAGTGACCTCTCATAAATTGAGTTTCCGTCTTTGCAGATATGTAGTGCTCTGCTGCCTCTGTGTGGATGTGATATCAAATTACACGTGGGATGTATGACGACAGTCTGAAGTAAAAATTTCAATGAGATTACTTACACCTTATTGACTTTGTAAAAGAGAATAATTAAATCTATGTTCAGGGTTAATGTCAGAGAGATTAATTGGAGTGGGATCTTACAGCTTAAACAGAACATTTTGGCTGTAATTCCACTAAAAATTTAAAAAACAAGTTTTGTTTTGTTTTAATCCCATATTAAATATTCGTACATTCCTATAGGCTTACGGGTTTGCACAGTTCTGAACTTGTATCTGCATACAACATGATTATTGTAAATAATCTTTTGCTGCATTTGTAAGTCTTTCTTAGTTTCAGAACTAATTTTGTTTCACCGTGATTGTTGGTTTTTGGAAACCACAGATGTTATTCTTAACAAATGTCTGCATTGAATTGTGTGTGTGTATTTTGAACACTACTTTTTATTGCAAGTTGTAATCGGTTTAAGGATTTGATTTAGAATTATAAAGAGGTCTGTTTTAACTGTTTGCTCAGTTACTGTATGTATGCTTTTTTTTACACCCACTTATGAATGAATGGGAAGATGAGGAATATCTTCAATAAGAGGAACACGTGTCAAATACAGCACAGCCCAGAATGCCATGAGTAACTGCAAGTGTTTTGTTTATACTGTTTTTATGATTTTTTGAGATGCTAGGTATATTGCAGTATGGCGATATTTGATAAATATATTTTTTTAATCCTTACTTTGAAGTGATTAAAAAGAAGTCAAATGTGTGAATTTTACCAAAACTGTGAATTACCACAAAACTAACATTTTACTCTTGTCTGGTACTTTGGCCTCATTACAAGTGTTTTCACATTTTTCTTCCCGTTTCCATCCTAATCCCAACAATTAAAGGTAGTACTGTAAAGGTCACACAAGGTGATACTTATTATCAAGTATCTCAGAATCCTTTTGTGTACAGACTTTATGCTGTTAAGATTGTAAAAATGTCAAACAAAATTAAAACTTGACTCTGGTAAACAGTTTCAATGCGCTCTGGTGTTTTCTTTATTTGATGTCCAAGTAATTTGTTTAGACCTGAGGGCACTGATGGCCTTCACTGTTTCATGGTGATTAAGAATAGTAATATACAGTCATTTGAATTAGTGCTCATAGTACTCTGCAGTCCTGTGAAAAGAATAATTACATGCCATGATTCATTAGTCTGTAGAACTTTTAGCAGCAATAACTTGTAACCTAGTAACGTGGGTATTCCATCTTACTTCCTTTAGTAAACTTGTTTTATGTACAATTATCAGTTGCTCACATTCTGGAGGAACTGAGGTTTGGAAGCTTCATTTTTGCACAGCTCTTCATGCTTAGATCTCTACTTTGACTCTGCCATTGCAACATTTTTTTGTTCTTTGGATCATTGTCTCCTTGCATGAATTAATTTCAGTCAAGCTGTAAGAGGTCCTCATGTGTGATTCTAGAATACTTTGGTAAACACAGTTCAACTTGATGACTGCAAGGTTCCCAGGTCCTGTGTCTGCAGTACAAAACCAATTCAACACCTTCCCACCACTGTTCTAGACAGTTATGAGGCATTTGTGCTGATATGCTGCGTTTTGTTTTCTCCAAATGTGGCCAAACATCTCCACTCTTTTCAGAAGCCACTTAACAAACCTATGTGCCACCGTGTTTTTGTTTTGATTTTTTAAGAGGGTTTGTCCTGGCAAGTCATCTGTTCAGTCTGTTGCTAATTTTACTCTAACTTTGACATTTAAGATGATAACTGAAGGCAAGGCAAGGCAAGGCAAGTTTATTTATATAGCACATTTAAACAGCAAGGTGATTCAAAGTGCTTTACAGAGACATTAAAAAGAACAAAAAAAGCCCCCAAAAAACAAATAAAAATCATGAATTTCAATGGGAAGAAAGAAGCAGTAGTTAAAGAGGAACAGTAGATAAAATCAATTGTTAAAATGTAATTTTTGGAATTTAAGCTTAAAAGTGAAACAGTGCGGATTTGCTGCTTCATTCAAATGCAGCAGAGAACAGGTGAGTCTTCAACCTGGATTTAAATAAACTGAGTGTTTCAGCTGATCTGAGGCTTTCTGGGAGTTTGTTCCAGATGTATGGAGCATAAAAGCTGAATGCAGCTTCTCCATGTCTGGTTCTGATTCTAGGCATTGATAAAAACCCGGATCCAGATGACCTGAGGGATCTGGAAGGTTCATACTGGGTCAGGAGGTCACTGATGTATTTTGGTCCTAAACCATTCAGAGCTTTATAGACCAGCATCAGAACTTTAAAGTCTATCCTGTGACGGACAGGCAGCCAGTGTAAAGACCTCAGAACTGGACTGATGTGGTCCACTTTTTTGGTCTTAGTGAGGACTCGAGCAGCAGAGTTCTGAATGAGCTGTAGTTGTCTGACTGATTTTTTAGGTAGACCTGTAAAGATGCTGTTACAGTAATCAAGCCTACTAAAGATGCGAAGAGGGTGGGGGACAGTAACAACAGGATCCGGAAGGGAACAAAAGGAGGCCAGGCAGAGAGGTTCAACAATATATATCTTTATTTTAATCAGGTAACCCAATAATCACTTAA
>VUQR01023045.1:74879-88245 GCA_015108515.1 Hemichromis elongatus | reverse complement strand
CCCACCCCCCCATCCACCGCAGGCAGAGAACTCATAGAAACATCCAAATTACTCGAATGGCTCGTTTTCTTCACACAGCATGTTTAAATGTCAAGAAACGGACATGTAAGCTATGATGTAGGCTTAGAAGGAGGTGATGGAGGAGTAGCACCAATCAACAGCTTGATGAATGTTAGGCTCCACACTAGCACCTCCACCATCACCCACCCACTCCCTGCTGACTCCCTGTGGGGTTGGGGCAACATGTTTCTTCCTGTCCTGAGACTGAAGGGAGGGTACTGGTGACAGTGCGACTGGCGCCACACACACACACACACGCACAGAGTCAGAGCCAACAGAGATACACAGACTAGCAGGGGATTTGTTTTGCTTTGTGGTTTTGTTTTTCTGCAAGCACAACAGCGTTCAGTTTGTCTGAACCCCCGAGCAAAGCGCACGTGCTGCATTGCTCATGCGTGGTTATAGCTGACGCACGTACTTATCAAAGCACTTATTAGAAGCCGACGGCTCTGTGTACTGTCTGCCGCTACACTAAAATTAAGTCATCTGCAATTTATCTGAAATAAAGATCCCACGCTAATCAGTTTTTAATAAAGATTCATAAAAACGGCCCTTCCAGCAGTACCCAGGTACCTCAGCGGTTCAGGGCGAATATCTCGCATTTACGACCTTTTGGATCACGTCCTCCTGTCTCCCTCGGCCTCATCTTTTTTATGTTTCTCCACTGTGCACTTTGTCAGAATGCAGAAATGCCAAAAACAGGGTTTTAAATTAAAAAATGTATTTCATCCTGCCAGGGTTTGACAAAATGACAAACAGCACCTAATATCTGTGCTATATAACTAACAACATTACACAACAATATTCTGTGTTTATTATAGCAATGCAAGAGCGGGTGCATAATAATAAACTTTCCTTCACACACAAGTATAATAAATATCAGGCGTCTTTCCGCTAGGCAGGTCTAATTTCCTCTGATCCTCCATAGAAAAACTACTGAGGACATGTAATCATATCTTAGAACTATTTCACTGTAGAAACCTGATACTTGTCCTGAAATTGTAAAAAGAAAAAAAAAAAAGTATCCTCATTAACTAACAATGAAACACAAGCAAAATTCATTTCGACTGTGTGCAATGGACTTCAGATCCAGTTGCCTTTGACATGGCAGCTTCAAAGACAGAGACCAGTTCTATTCAACTCAAAGTGCTTTATATTTTAAGGTCATACAGATCCTACAGATACAGAGAAAACAGAGAACTCAGCAATCATATGACCCCCCCTATGAACAAGCGTGTTGGCAACCATGGGAAGGAAAAACTCCCTTTTAACAGGAAGAAATATTGACAGAGCCAAGCTCAGGGAGGGGCAGCGACTGGTTCGGGATGAGGGGAGGAAGAAAGGACAAAGACATTCTGTGGAAGAGAGCCAGAGATTAATAATAACTATTAATTAAATGCTGAGTACTGTATAAACACACAGAGGGAAAAAAGGTTAGTGATGAAACACTCGGTGCATCATGGGAGACCCCCCAGCAGCCTGGGCCTATTGCATCGTAACTATACACTTTATGATTAATTTTAAAAGTAGAGATGTCTGTCTCCTGAATCCTCACTGGAAGCTGGTTCCACAGGAGCTGACAACTGTTGGCTCTGTCTCGCATTTTACTCTAAATACTCGAGGAACCCTGGCTCTCTTCAGCAGTGTGTCTTTTGTCCTGTTTCCCTCCCCTCCCCCGAACCGATTGCTGCAGATGGCCACCCCTCCCTGAGCCTGGTTCTGTCAAGATTTCTTCCTGTTACAAGGGGGTTTTTCATTTCCACTGTCGCCAAAGCGCTTCCTCACATTTTACAATATAAAGTTTTAAAGGATTCGTGTGTCAACACATATTATGCTTTTCACGTGTCCTTTCTCGAGCTTTATTCCCTTTGTGAATGGATAACATTGAAACACCACGGGAAACAAAATCTTAGCAGCTGTGGTTGAGACATTTGAGCACTTGACTTTACTTTTCAGATTAATGGTACAAATTTAGGTTTCAGTTCCTCCATATGGATAACTGTATCTTGTAAATATACTTCTGAAGTGTGGCTGGAGTAGAGCTAATATAAAAAGCAGCACAAAACAGAAACAGCCAGATTAAATGACTCAAAAATGTAGTCAAGTAGTGAAATTACTGAGGGACTTTCCCTGCAAATGTGTTGCCTATCAAAGCAGCTAGCATTAGCATTTTAGTCATATTTGCAAAGCTCTTCTCGGTCTGATTTATTAAACGTTGGCATTGGCACTCATTGTATATTCTGTTTGACTTGCTGCTTTTGATGCCCGAGATCAACCATAACATCAATGGGAAAAGTCGACCCTCTGTACCTTGTGACCAGAGTGGGGAAAATAATGGAGTTCCCCTTTAGATCGCACCTTTCATCTCCTAAAATCATGCGTGAGGAGTGTGTGTGGTTTCATTGAACCACAGGCTCTACTTGTGTTAGCGATTAGTATGTATGTTTTTTGAAGTCAACTAGAGGAAACGTGACTAATTAGCTGGTTAGTTTGGCAGTTAGCTGTATGGAGGTTTTGTGAGGTTTGAGGGCAAAAAGAGGTAAACACGCGTGAAGTAACACCCCGTGATATTCCTGACATGTGTTTAAGATAACTCTACTTCTGTTTAGGCAAAGTGTCATAACATTTACAAAAGAGGTTTCACACCAGAGTGTGTACACGTCTTTGACACAGAAGGGCAGGGAGCTCTGTGTACGTACGAGTGTATGTGAGCGTGTGTTTGAGTGTGTGCATGTGTTCTGTTACTCACACATACTTCAGCAGAACTGCCTGGACTTCCATCCCTGAGGAGTTCCATCTGCAGGCGGGAGCCAACGAATCTAAACACATATAATCACACATTAAGATAAAAATGTGGAGCCTAAAAGGTGAGCTCATGCTAACAGAAAGTAGATGGACCATCTTGCAACATCACAAAGCAATGTCAGTATGTGCGCATGGAGGGCCGCAGAGGAGACTCCTTGCCCTGTTTTTTTTTTTTTTGAGAGACAAGAGGGAGATCATAGTATTTAAACTTATACAAATACCGATCGCCTCACAAGTGACATCTAGAGGGAAGAGGCAGCGAGGAAGTCAGCGATGGGGTCAGAGAAGGATGATGGGAAGTCTAATCAGAGGCAAACTGGCCATATACGACTTGATGTGCGCTAACTCAGGTATGCAGGTGCATGCAAAAAATGATGCACTTAAATGAGTACTCGCTGTCTCTGTTGCTCTCTGCAAGCCAACTAACTAATAATGTTAAAAATAATGTAAAACAGGTAAAAAAAAAAAAAATCATGTAATTATTAGTTATTAATAATCTTTCTCTTTTGTCCTGTTACAGCATTTGGCTGCCCCTACCAGAGCCTGGTTCTGCTGGAAGTTTCTTCCTGTTAAAATGGACTTTTTCTTTTCCTCTGTTGCCAAGTGTTTGCTCAAAGGGAGTCATCTGACTGTTGGGGTTTTCTATGTATTATTGTATTTGCAATTCTTTTGGTTAGATAGTGTAATTTCTGACAACCCGATATTGTTTTTCCTTAAACAGCAGGCAGGGTAAGCCAGCAGAATTAGCAGTCTGACGGTTTGCATGTACAGAGTAGTCTGAGAGATGATGTCCCAGCCTGAATTATTGCCTCAGTTCGCCACTGAGTCTGACGTCCTCAGGGCGGGACCTCTTCCATTAATTTAATACACTTTGGCTTCATTCCTACTACTCTGTTAGTGAGCAGAACACGTAGCATGATGCTCTAAAGGAGGACAACCTCCACCAGAACATCCAGAGTAAAATACTGACACTGTGTTCTTCCACTCAGCTGTCAGATTTCTTCCACTACATTGCACAAATGTGATTACCTTCAGTAAAGTGACGGAGTAGCTTATTATAATGTGACACGACATTTGATTTGGGTCTTTTAAAAAAATATTTTTTTCCCTATTACATTTCGTTCTTTTTAAAAATCAAGCAGTAGCTAGCTACTTGCGCTAGCCAGTGGTAACATTAAGGCAACCATGAAGGACTAGCATAGGGAACCGATTTGGATCGGAGTGACCGGACACCCCTGGGAAAAAGATGGAGAGCTCTGCAGTGATGGCACAGCTTTAGACTTTACTGCTCTAACGGTCTGGAATAAAATCAAAAACATCTTTCTTGTCATACTTATTATTTTTTCCAGTTTTCCCATTTAGCTCAAGGTCGGTATCTGCAGTAGTGATCATAGTATCACTAATGTGCACACGTTTGACCTCTCTAAGCATCAGTGACCATGAAAACATGGCAATATGTAGCCTGGTAATTAGTTAATTAATTATTTGGGGGTATTATTTTTGTGGGCTTCACAGAACTACACACTGATGTCTTTCCTTCTGGTCCATTTAAAAGTCTAGTTCATTCAAAATGACCAAAAGCTGACAGGCTTCACACAACAGATACCTCATTCCCATCAGGAGCACAGACAGACTGTTTTTAAGAAATCCTGCAAAGCAATGTTTTACTGCTTCACCACGAGAAAATGAAAATATACTAAATATTATAACACAACAGTAATTGGTTTTCTGTCTGTCCTCGTTTTTTCAGTCATCGGCTGCCACTGGTGTGAATATTCCATGCATATGGAAAAATGCCAGCTAGGCAGATTCTTGCACTCGTTTCAAATGCTGACATCATCTGAGCTGCAGCTAGTGCTTTTGCCTGGGGTGCCTTTATACTTAAATAACCTTAGTATCTATATTATAAGTGAAAATACTCAATTTTCCCCTCGAGCAGAGAAAAGCAACACCACATGACTGTGTAGCATTTTGAGTTTGAAACACTGCAAAGAGAGCAGCGAGAGCCTGCATTCAAAAGCAGCATATACTGTATGCCTGGCATTAAGACTGCATGAGGGCCTGCCGGCATCAAACGGTCTTCATGAGAAGAATTTCAAGAGATCAATAATGAACTTTAACATGAACTCACAGCAGAGCTGCACAGATTAGAAGACCTCAATAAACTGGATCATGGTTGGTTGGAAAAGAAGGATTTGCTGTAATTAATGAGGTAGATGACGGTAAAATGATGATCCAAACCCTTTGTACAGCTGCAGTTTTTAGCTGTAGAGATTAAGCATCTTAATTTTCAGTGATTTACAAGAAGTGGAAACTGTGCGATGGTGAACCTAATGTCATTTTTAACAATTGATGTTTAATTCCTTATTTTATATTACCTGGTGGTGCCGTGGTTATCACTGTCATCTCATTGCAAGAAGGTATCGGATTTAAAGGCAGCTGTGACCTCTCAGAGGGGAGGGAGTTTGCATGTACTCTGTGTGGGCGTCGTCCCACAGTCCAACGACATACACATTGGATTAACTGGTGATTCTAAATTAAATGTGGATGTGAGGTGCTCAAAGTGCATAAAACAAAGCCTTGTATGAATGCATGGATACTCATTAGGTTTTAAGTCTAAAGTAAAAAAGCACAAGTCAAAAAGGACAAAACAGTTTGAGTTGGAGGAATTAATTTTTAACTGATTTAAAAAGTATCGCTTGGAATTTGTGGAAGAGTTATTTTTCCTTCTTACACCTCCTAAAACTCAGCCCAACCCATGGGCTCCATTATATGACATGCAGTTTGAGAGTGAGGCGAACGGTTAAGTTTACTTCGATTTCTGGAAGGTCCTGGGATCGGGTAACAGCTCCGCTGAGAAGGGTTGGCGAAAATGGACTGACAATTCAATTATTTATAAAAATCACTAATTTCAGCACCAATGTAACAATTAAATTATATCAAAATTCTGCCTTCACTGTGCTACTGGCACAGCAGATGATCATATTTGAGAGCTGATAGTTTAAACATTAAAGCAGCTTTTAATATTTTTGCACTTGAAAGTGTTTAAATAAAAGTCAACATAAAAAAAAACCTGCAAAGAAAATCTGTATTTAGATGCTTTTATAGAGAACCAGCTTGTTTACACTAATGAAGCCGAGTGATGCTGGGTATACCATGTGACACAGCTAAATGTGAAGACCTAAAATAAGATCTCCGTAAGATCTTCCTTCCTGTCTGTGAGGAAAATAACTCCCTAGTCCAAAAAAAAAAATACATTGACCTGAAATCATTAGACATTTGATTTAAACATGACTGTGCTCTGTGGAATGAAGCAGAGAGTGATAACAGGGCTGACGGCAGCAGGTCTTTGTGAGGTGGGCTAGGTCACGGAGGCGGTGGTGGTGGGGGGGAAGGGGAGGTGGGTTTTTGCAGGTTACCTGAGCGTGGAGCGAGGAGGGGTAGGTGAAAGCGGGTGGAAGGGCCGGCGACAGCTCCGCCGGGTACAGCGGGTATGAGGCCCACACGTCTGGGCTGCTGGGATAGAGAGCAGGCACTGTGAGCTCATCTGTGGAAAGAAGAAGAGGAGGAGTGGAGTGAGGAGAGTGGCAAGTGGATGGGTGGGGTGGCTAGAGAGACAGAGTGGAGGTGATGGTGATGGTGGTGATTGTGAAGGTGCGCGGTGGGGGAATGTCAATTGTCTGAAGTCGCTTCCTCTTGTTTCAACCACTGGGAGACAGAGACACTAAAAAAAAGTTTTTTTTAGAGGTAGGAATAAAACATTCAGGTTTTTTAAACCCTTAATTTTGGAACAAATTGAAGTAGTTAGATTAATAGGATGATTCTATACATAAAAATTTAAATTTGAGTTCATTTAGATAAGTTTTAAAATAACTACCCAAATAAGAATAGCCTAAATGCTGTCCTACACAACAGACTTTCTTCGCAGAAGCTACTTTGAAGTAATATGGTTGGTAAATACCGATGTTACAATAATGGAAACATTACATAGATCTACAATATTGTATCACGGTTCCACCTTCCAAATAACTATGTAGAGCTGTTAAAGGCTACATAAAATTTTAAAGATTAAAGATCATTCAGATATCAAATACACTCAAAATACATGAGAGTAATATCTTACTTTTTTGTTCATGATCTAATTATGATGAAGTGGTCAGGCTTTTTGCAAAATGGTTTTTTTTTTTTCCTTTTTTGGATTAATACCTCCTGTAGAAACACAGGTGTTACTACTCAGCATAATTGAGACTGCGTACATAAACAGAACAATACCCTCATTACTGACATTAGTAACATCTGTGTTTATTTCATGTCAATACAGCAGAGAAAGATTTATTTTCTCAACTTGCAGCTTAACTGTTGTCAGGAGAAAGAGACTGTCTTTATAACTTAAGTGTTTTAGTGGTTTGCTTCAGGCTACAGCAAGAATAATCCATCAATTTTACCCTAATAGAAAAAAACGTTTCTCTCCTTTTGAGGAAGACTAAATAGGGAGCCCCGCAAGTGACATGGGAGAAAAAAAAATAAGATAAACTTTTGCGAGTGCTCGCAAAAGTAACTCTCGCAAAACGATCCCACTACTTTTTGATAGCGGTTCTGTTGAAGGGTGCCGTACGGTACGGAGCAGACATGGAGGAGGATTTTGAACATTTCCTGCGGTGAAGAGAGGTCCCACAAGAGGACATTATACACACGAACAAGACAAACTGTGTCTACTGCCAAGCACAGTTTTAATGTCTTTATAGTTTAGTCCAAGCTCAAAGTAAAAATCTATGACTCGCTCAAATGGATGTGTGTGTCCTCCATCACTGTGGTTGTTTCTAATGTTCAGTGGTGCTGACTGGAGGTGTATGGACAATATCCCGAGTTACTTTTGCGAGCGCTCGCAAAACTTTTGCGGGATCTCGCAAAAGTTCATCTTATTTTTATTTTTTTCCCCATGTCCCCTGCAGGGCTCCGTAGCTAAAAGCTAACAGCTAATAGCAAAGTGGTTACAGTGACTGTGAAATACTTGGTTAAGACGCTTGAGTTAAGGGGATCGTTTACATTAGTTTTGAGGTTGCTTATCTCAGAAACATAGTTATGTTCTTGACATAACTATGATCTAAATGCTCCTCTTAACTTAAGCATTGTGACCAAGTAATTAACTGGAAACGCTAATAGCTAATAAATACAGCATTTATTAGCGATAGCTGACTGCTACAGCTAATATTAGTT
Source organism: Hemichromis elongatus (assembly GCA_015108515.1). Taxonomy (NCBI): domain Eukaryota; kingdom Metazoa; phylum Chordata; class Actinopteri; order Cichliformes; family Cichlidae; genus Hemichromis; species Hemichromis elongatus. Next base: position 80,163 of record VUQR01023045.1, on the reverse strand, counting down.
GTTCATAATAAATACAGTATTTATTTGCTATAGCCAATTTTGGCTTTTTGCTGAACTTAATAAAGTTTAATCCCTAGCCAACACTACGTATGAAAGCCTTAAATTTGCTTAACTTTGAACATAATTGTGAACGTAGCCTTACTTTAATCCCGAGGTTTTAGCCTCAGTATTTAGAAAAATGTCCTTATTATTTTAAGATCCCTTTTACAGAATCAGTATGGTCTAAAAATATTTCTTTTAACATGCGGCGAACTAAGATTAGCTTCATTAGCTATGTATAGATAGCTTGACCCGTCATAATTTTAGCCAGGAAAACTGATTTCCATCAGCTTTTTATCTAGTTTCTGAAATGCAGGACCTTTAGTTTTACAAATTAAAAATGAATTATGCAAAAACTTTTACAGTATCGGAGGAACGGTCATTCACACTATATGATTAGATTTCATACTTTAGGAGCGGCTTAGAGGAAACAATGTCAGACATCATGATTTACTTGCTAAGTCAAGTGCAAAGTGACTGTGAAAAACGAGCATCGGTGCATGAGTTAAGAGATGGTGCTGAGTCGTACAGAGTGGGTGAACATTTAAAAATGCAGGAAAAACACAGCAGCTCATTGGATAATTAGCAGATAATCTCGAGGAGCATTCCCTGCGCTCTCCATGTCTCCTGGTAACCATTTATCCAAGCATGAGCATAAGGATGGCTGATTTAAACATCTCTTATCAGGAAATGACAGCAATTTCTCTCCTAGTGATTACGTCACGGTTTCATTAATGGTTTCCTTCCATTTTCCTCCGGGGCATCATGTACACACCCTTTCCCCGGCTATAAAAAATAAAAAAAGATCTAAGATAAAAGCAGCTTGGTCATACAGGAAAAAATGTACTACCACAGCTGGCCTATGTTTAACTACCAATAGCTGATTCTTGCAAAATCCTTAAAAATATTTAACAAGAAAAAAGAAAAAAAAAGGTGCAAAGTCGCATTAGTAAATTATATACACACGTTGTACTTGAAGACCTTGAGTCCAAGTTATTAGAGTAAACGGTTAAAGCTGAAACATGCTCTGTTAATGAATCACTAATCTAAAACCATCAGTTAACACATCACAACGGCAAACAAGATTACACGCCCGCACAAAATTAACATTTCACAGAGGGACAAATACGTAAATGTTTAATTTAGGGGCAAACAAAACAGCAATCAATTAAAGAGACCTGCAGCAGACTCAACACGCTCTTGTTCATGCACAGTAACAACTACAGCACAGAAAAGCGCCTCGATTACAAAAAAAAAATATCCTAAAAGGAAACAGCTGTCCAGTCCAGTACAGCCAGAGGAAGCAGCAATGCAGGCGGACAATGTAAAAGTAAGACAAACTCAGCGACAGGCGGGTAAACAGTCGGCGTACTCACATGGGTCTCTGCTTATGAACTGTGGCCCGGGGCTCTGCTGGGACGGTGGGGGGTTGGGAGTGCCAACCAGCTTGTTTTTGGCCATCTTGGTGTTGGCCTTAGCGAACTCCAGACGCAGAGTCTGAGGAATCTCTGGGTCAAATCGTACCCCCTGAGATTAATGAGACAAATCTGTTAGTGCAAATATTGTTTACTGGAAAGCTTTTAGAACAGTAAATATGTAAATATGAAGCATTTTAGTTGTGTTATTGTATCCATGTCTTGGCAGTGAAGGCATGTGTCATGTTCTGCCATATCTTATATTCAGGGGTGCTTGAATTATGTTTTAATTATTATATATTCATATTTTTTATATTTATTATGATAATTTGTTATTATTGTTATTATAATCCCAAGGTAACTGTAAGAATTATAATGGTTTCTACAAAGCTGATAACTCAAAAAATCAAAGCTGATTTCTGCATAAAGTTTTTATGTCCACAGTATAACATTTCCTCAAAACAACCGCATATAATCAAATCTACTGTGGTTATGATTACATGAAGAAAAGTTCATTTCCACAGCTAGGCCTTAGAAGCGATTGAAAAAGCCCACCCCATCATGCAGAAATCCTGAGCAGCTAAATACAGTAATCCCAATAGTAGACAGGTTGTGGCACAGACGATATATACTGGAGCAATGGATGTTTCAATTTTTGGATTTGTTTTCAAATGCTGACCATATTTAACCATATTTAAAATGTTTTTTTTTTTCCTCACATACTGCTCCCAGTCGAAATATAGCACAGACAAGCTGTTTATAACATCTTATCTGTCGCTTAGTTTCCTGGAAGGTATAGTTTATGAAGTGATATTAGCACATGATAAGCACATGATGATGTTTATGATGTTAAAAATGCAACAGCTAATACCTTGGTTTGGCAACCGTGCCTTAAAGAGGCTGACCAAATAAATATGTTTGCTCAAACAGTGAAGCGATGATGTTATAAACAATAGGGAGCGACTGACAGGCTTGCTGCCCTGTGCCTTTAAGTAGCGGCGAAGCAGACTACTTTAGCCCACAGCAGTTATTAGATAACGCGTACAGTTTCCACTGCTGCACTTCCTGTCTTGTTATCTGCTGTTTATAAACAGCTTGATCTGGAATTGTCACTTTGTCCACTTTTCATCCTCTCAATTTCACAATACAATTTACTGCTGAAATCTTGGCGTGGCGAGAGCGTTTTCATTTGTTTAGCCTTTGAAGCTGGCTTATTCTGAGCGACACATGCAATGGGAAATCAAAACTCGATGACATAAACCTGGCTGGCGCATGATGTCAGTTACAACACAAGCAGACAAGCCACAAGGCCCTCGCTCTGTTCCCCACTGAACTGCAATGTAATTTAATACCGTGACATCAAATACCCTGACATACGCCAAGCATCACCGCTTAGAGTGAGCCGAACATTTTGGCGAATTCTTGAGATGCCGTTGCTGAAAAGCTCTCTGACATGTCACTGCTCATGACGGGCGAAAGGAGAAAGCTGCCCTGCCACCAGATCTTCACCAAATATCTCCACATACGGGGATTTAAAAAAAACAAAAACAAAAAACAACAGGAATGTGGCATCATCAAAGTTGCTATTCATTTACACAGTTTTACCAGTCACTATAAACGCCCTGAAATTAACCTCATTTGATTGCCTGTAAACGACACAGAAAAGCACGAAGGTCAGCCCAGCGGGCGAGGAAAGCAGCGAGGAGTGCGGGTTCTCTGCAGCAAACGAGCGAGAAGCAGCGAGGACGGGCTTCTCGGCTCGTCCCTGCAGGCTCGGGCAAAGCAAAGCTGAAACAAGCGAGGGATGACTCTTCTCATGAAGGGGAGGGAATTAACTGGGATTGCCTCGGCTCACCGCATTCGCGGCTTCTGCCAGTAGAGGCTGCAGAGGTGTAATAAGCTACATGGATATAATGAGGCCCGAGCACACCTCTGCTTGAAATGTGTTGAATATCTACCTCGAAATGTCTTTTTATAGCACCTTCTGCACGTAGACCTTAGATTCTGACTGTTGGAGGTAATTCAGTTTTTTGTTTTCGAGGCTCACAGCTTGGAGGGAATATATGAGAGCTCCTATGATAGGAAACAAATCCCCAAATTCTCCCACAGTTTTCTGCGTCTTTCCCATATTTCAATATGCAGATGGATGTTTGCAGAATCGGGCTTATCTCCATATGACCCCCCGGGACGTAGCTTTCCCTGAAAAACAAGAGCAGCGTTGAATTCTCAGCCCCACCGAGGCCTTCTACGGAAACAGTCTCACTGTTGTTGGCTCATAATAAGATGATAATTTTTATCCTTTCTTCAACTTTCTGCTCTGCCTTTGATGAGCACCAATATCTTCGACATCTGAGACAGTTGACACACCGCTCGCGCTGTCACGGTCCCACTTTAGAGAAGGGCCGTTAAAGTGATCTGCTGCCTTGATAAAGACATCAACAAAAACTTAAGAGGCAATCGGAGGAGGGCGGTGCATGGTGAAGACAAAAACAACAATGGGAGAACAAAGGTGTGGGAGATAGGCGGCGTTCATTACCGTCTGTCTACGCTTTGTTTCAAGAGAGCCAAATAAAAACCGTGTGAGAAGATGAGCACTGTTTTTGATTTTAGTCTGCCTCATCAAGGCTTTCCACTGAGCCACATTCTGAAATACGAGAGATTAAAATTAAACCCTAGATCAATATCTTCTATTTTTATGTGGAAGAACAGCTAATTTTCTTCTGACCTTGCAGGATCCCTCGCAGAGCTTAAAGTTTAAAAAAAAAAGAGGCTTTATTTACTCAAACAGAAACATTCAGACACACGCTATTTTAGAGCAGCTGTGATATATTTGCCTTCGCTGCTTCACTTTGCTGCTTCTTCTTCGTGCGATAGAAAACGCTTTTCCCCCACTTTCAAATACATTTGCACTAAAGGCAGTAAAAAAAAGAAAAAAAGATAAGATTTCACGAGAAACACTACAGCTGAGCTGGAGCACAACGAGGGCATGACACTTACGTTCAAGGCATTCTTAGCAGCCTCCGCCTCTGATCGACTGTCAAAACTGACAAACCCCACTGGCTGGGGAGACAAGGAGACAGAACAAAAGAAAGAAACATGGTTTAGGGCAGAAAACTGAGTCGGCATTTCTGTCTGAGTGACAAAGACATGCTTTTATATATATATATATATATATTTTTTTTATATATCTTAGCATACCCCACCCCCTACCTCTCTTCCTCCCTCGCTCTCTCTCCTGTTTATAAAACCGTTGCGACAGAACGGGGAGGGGGAGGCAGAGGGCGATTGGAGGCTGGACGCACTTTCATTGTACAGTTCATCATTCGGCTCCCCTTTGCCCAAATACGGGCAATGCAGGAGCGAGGACAAGCATGTAAGAGTTTAGTGGGAGACAAGCAGAGAAGGGAGTAAAAGCTGAAAAAGGAGAAGAAGATAGAAAGCGAGGGTGGAAAAAAAGGAAAGGGGATTTTCGAGGGTTAAAGGTGAAAATGAAAGCAAGTGAGGCGACGGGTAGAAAAAGTTGTTTTTTTTCTTAAAGACCTCCTCAAACAGGCCTGTCAGTGCAGCATAGTCTTGTTCGCATCTGTTTCACCCACACTTGTTTTATATTCCGGCGACATCGCTTCAAAGCCAGTAGTAAAGGTGAGGAGAAATAAAGCAGGGGAAAAAAAAAAGCACACTCACTGGGGTATAGGTGTGGCTGCAGGATTTCTAACTGACTGCAGATATGAACAGAAAATACATATTTTTGTCTTGTATGTGGATGGGGATGTTGGGAGAAGGTGGGGTGGTGGTGGTGGTGGGGGGGGGGGGGGGGAAAAGTTTAAAAA
>VUQR01023045.1:58513-68929 GCA_015108515.1 Hemichromis elongatus | reverse complement strand
AAAATTGTTGGAAAAAAAAAAAATAAAAAAGGAATAGTAAAAAAAAAAAAAAAAAGTGCTGTAAAAATAGAAACGGTGCTCAAGCTCTAAAAAAAAAATTTAAAAAAAGAAAGAAAAACTCTTTGAGATGAAGACAGATAAGTCAAAAAAAAAGACACCAAAGCTTTCAGATTTGAAATCTCTATCAGGGCCCGTGTTTGTTTTCTCTGTCAGCTTTGCCGTTACAGTGAGCATTACTCTGCACACGACCGCAAAAACAGATGCCAAAAAATCATCCCAAGTGAACAACGTCGAGCTTTCGCACCGGCACAGTTAAGACGACAGTTTTATACGCCGCTCTTTTCGGGGGGTTGTAATTTTACTCTAGGTGGAAAAAAGCCAAGAGTGAACGTCAGAATTGCACACATTACGAATATCTTAGTCATCTAACCCTTCCTTGCCAAGCTTGCCTAAGATCTTATCTGTGATTTAAGTCCTGTCTTCAGCCACGATAATAGCCACTTAGGAGCTGGATGTGATGCACGAGTAAGACAAACACAGTGAGTCCTGTGCACACTCGGAACAAAAGGACATCCTTGGCCGTCTTGAACTTCATTCCTGAGACTTCCTGACGTCAGCTGTTATGATATACGATCATTTTTTCCTGTGTGTGTGTGTGTGTGTGTCAAGTGTGGAGCTGGCTGCACACACGCTGGATACAGGATGATTCACAGGTAACTCTATCAGCAGCTCGCTTCTTCAGACATCTGCTGCTGATTATAATATCAGCCTATATTTATGCCTCTATCAGGTTAGCTTAAAAGAAATAAATAAATAAAAGGGAGGGAGCCATAAAGATGCTCCCACCAGGTAAAGTGAGACATCAAAGTTTCATGATGCAGTAAACTAAAGCGAAGGTCAAGCCGGGGGTTGAGCGGATTGTGCAGATTTGTAAAAAAAAAAAGAAAAAAAAAAAGCAAAGACAAACCTTCGGCCACTGTTTTATTGGGTCTGTTTTTATTGGTTCCCCGTGAGTCGCATACCTATATTTCCATAGTGCTGAGTGGCCTGGTTTAAGCCTTTGAATCGCTGACCATTTATGGCGTGCTCAAACACTATCACGCAGGCAGGTTTTCGATCAAAAACAGCAGTCCCTACCTACCACAAGCCAGCTGAGTACTTCGCAGCCGGCGTGCCAGTGCAGTTCCCTGGCAACGCCTTAGCGGTGCACAGCAGAGTGCAGAGCCCCAGGCCAAAAACATCAGATCCTATTAAGGCCACTTCTGCAGGAAGTCCTAGGGGATCTGTGCACCTCTAATCAGAGATCTTTGACTCAACAAGCATCGGGTGAGGTCATCACCCTATCGATATGCTATCATTGCCGTTGTTCCATCCTATGGATGGAGGGAGGACTCTGTGCTCATAATAAGACTCAAGTGAGGGACTGTCTTGAAGAGGAAATCTATTTGTTGTTGTTATTGTTGTAGGTTTGATCATTATTTCACTCTGATCTGAAAGGTGAAGTCTTTGAGCTGGCACCAGTATTTCAATATCAATCTATTACAAGTTTTACGGCTAGCTGGATGTGAGAAAACAGTAACACGGAGGCATCATGATTTCCTAGACCATACGTCACTATCTGCATCTGCCTTATTGAAACAAAAAAGATACACTGTATCTGTGTCTTTGTATATGCAGCCCATTGCAGAAACTCAGATTTCACTCAGTATGACATAATACCATCATGGAGGCATCTTATCAGTCCCAAATGCATTCCTCAGCAGGACAATGGCTCTAAACACACCATGCTCTGAGACATGAAGAATTAAGACTCTTGCAACAGACAATATGGAACATACAGAGAGCTGATCTAAGCATCATTTAGTCCGTGCTGCTCAGTGAACGAGGATCTGGGAGAACTGGATGAGTTAAGCCTCAAACAAATACTTTGTATTTCGCTAAATACAAATATATAAAGATGGGCATTTCAAGAAAATATCAACACTCCCCTGACCCTCAATTACTTTAAAATAACTATTTCTTGGAGACCTGTGGCATGCTAGCTTTCTGGTGGCGATCCACACAGAGCTTTAGCTTTGCATTTTTCTACTGTTGGTCTAATTCAGGGGTGTCCAACTCCAGGCCTCAAGGGCCGGTGTCCTGCAGGTTTTAGATGTGTCCTTGATCCAACACAGCTGATTTAAATGGCCAAATGAGCTCCTCAACATGTCTTGAGGTTCTCCAGAGGCCTGGTAATGGACTAATCATTTGATTCAGGTGTGTTGACCCAGGGTGAGATCTAAAACCTGCAGGACACCGGACCTTGAGGCCTGGAGTTTGACACCCCTGGACTCTAATCCCATGGTGCCACAGAATTTTACACTGCTAAGTAGTTAATAGTTAAACTGCTGTTGGAAAACAATGGAAAAACACACTTTAAGACAAGAAAAAGCACATGAACCATGCTCTTTTTTATGATTTATGGAGTATTCAAACAAGTTTATAGCACACAAGTTTATAATAATAGTTCTTTGAATGAACAGTAATAATATGAAGAAGAATGTTTTCGTATGACTGAACCAACAAAAGGCCTCAGACCTACTTCCACCAAACAGCCACAATTTTATGCAGATTTAATCGCCAAAGCCACATCTGACACCACAGCTGTTTCATAGCCATAACCGTGACTGAAGGCAACGCCAGTCAAAATGTGCACAAACGAACGTCAAATTTTCTCCAGCGACGACGCTGCAATTCAGCAGCCGCTAAAAAGAGGCCCGATTTGTCTAAGTGAACAACCCCGTAACGTATTAATGTGTCATTTCTATTCAGCTTACGTTGTAGACTGTTAAATTTGTTACAGCTATTGCCTGAAATGCCTCATTATATCTGGCTGCACTATGTGACTCTCTCACATATTTGCCCTGACTTTAATTGAGTGCTTTTTTGACCGCTCGTTCTGGCTGAAATGAGGGACGCGACCTTGGTGCAATGTGAGAAGATTACTATGTGTTCCTTTCTCCCTTCCTGTACGTGTGCGTGCGCGCGCTCAACAGCCAAGTTAATAGACGGAGGTCCTTCGAGCCAGACGTGGCAGGACACGGCTCTAACCTTGAGGAGAGGGTACAGTAGCATAACGTAGCAAGTGCGCATGCAACAATGAGGCGATTACCTGCACATGAAATAATACACGAAGAAGAAGGAGAAGAAGAGAGAGAGAAAAAGAAAAAAGCTCAGAGGAAATGTTTCATTGCCCGTCCACCACGCGGCTTGCTTTCAAATCCACCCAAGTCCTTGTTCTCTGTGACCGAGCTAAAAAAAAAAAAAAAAATCAAAGTGAGCCCGTAAGCCCACGTGAGCTCAGGGCAGGTTGGGTTTTCTTGCATCAGTTGAGCACGGCGTGATTAAAACCCAGCCCGACTGACAGACTCCCTCACCCCCTGAACTGTCACCGCTCTGGCTTGACATCACTCTCCATCATCCTCACAAGTTTTTCCTCTTCATCTTCTATCAGGGAATGTGAAGAGTGAGAGACCACAGGCCCCGGGAGGTGTCAAACAACCATTAATGGATGACTCGGTTTTGCTTCTTAATCGCCAGGGTTCGACGGGTCAAATTTCACATTTGGGGTCGGAGGTCACAGATTAGCCCGGGGTTACTGTGCACGTCCGGGGTCAGCCGTGAGACTGAGCACACTCCGAACGTCATGAGTGAACTCTCAGAGGAGACCTGCTTTGTTTTTCCTCTGTCTCTCCCTCTCTTACTCCCACAAGTGCTTTGGACGAGCAGTTCCTGCTCAGTAAAGGTCTGTAAATGTTCCAACAGGTTAACCTTTAAAAGACATTTAAAACAAACGGCCTAGGAAAAGCAAGCAGGCGCCCGTTTCAGTTTTTCCTTCTCTTACTCTTTTCTACCTTCTACCATAACACTTCCACTAGCTTTTAATCTTACTTAGAAAAGGATAACCTCTTCTCTTGATTACGTACAGATGTCTTTTCCCCCCCCCCTTCTTCATTAACCGTATTTCACCCAACAAACAACCTATTCAAAGAGTTCATCAAAAGACTTTCATACAAACACCATTCTCCTCTTTCCCTTTGTTATCTGATGACACTCGCTGAATGGACTTTAAATTCCTAAGTGCTCATTAACGTGAACTAATCTCCGCATCGGCCTTTCCTGGACTTCCTTTGTTGTCGCCTACCCGCCTGGGATACCTTAGACTGTTTAGTGTTGTGGTTGGTTGGGTGGGCAGAGGGTTAAAGCGTCTTGCGCAAGTGGAGGAACAAAAAACAACGGGGGGGATACTCAGTCATCCCCAGCGTCACCATGAAGAAATCTTAGCCTGCTGCTAACAAGTCGTTTCCTTTATGCATTGCAGCTGTTTCTTTTGGTTTGTCATTGATGGCACTAAGTGATCCCATATTTTCATCTGCAAATAATGACTGCTTTGTATCAATGCGTCCATCCATACAGCTTCGGCGTTTTTCATTGTTTTGAGAATCAAAGGTCAAAAAGAGGAAGACATGTTTTGCAGAATAGAGCATAATAAAAAAAACCATAGCAGCCTTTCTTAAAGCTTTCAGCTACTCTTCACAGTGTTTTAACCAATTGGACAACACAAAATGAACTGGGCGTGTCAGAAATTGGCCACAAACGCTGGTTAATGGTATTAACCATACAGTAGAGAATGTTAAAGACTGGTTTAGGCTTTCTAAGACAGATACCAATCATTTAAAATAGTAAAATAATGTACAATTTTGTTCTTTCGGGTACATTAAACAAACAGATTTCCATAACATGTGGTATGTGTACTTATTTATGAGTATATCTAAGTAGGGCAGTTGCAGTTACTTCATTTTTCATCCCTATTATAAAAGACAATGCCAATATTGCTGGCAAATAACTACTATTGGCCGATAATCAGCCAGCCTTTGCTAGCATACAGAACTAAAAAATGTATACATTTTAGAATCTAGAACCACAAAATACCATTATAAATTATTAGATAAGCCATTATATTATATTATATTATAATAAATTCTGAAGTCCTACAGCCACCAGCTTTACTGTGATGCCAGGTGGCACAAGAGAAACTGTTACCCATTTTCTCTTGTTTTTCCAGGTCTGACCTTGGATTGCTAATTCTTGCTGGTCAGCCAAAGGGCGGCTAGCTTGCAGCTGCACAGTCAGACCGGCGCATTTCTCCTTCCTCCTGGCTAGATCGTGTCTTTAAGGCTCTTCCGTGTTCATAAATGGTCCCTATGTTCAGAGATCTCAGTGTCAAGCTTCAAGAGTCCATGGGCCTGATAAGGGATAAGGAGTTTGTCTGGTGGGACTAAATTGGTTGCACGGGAGAGATGCTGGTGGGAAGAGAAAGAGAAAGCAGGGTAAAGAAGAAGGGAGAGCTATGAAAGTGCAGGAGAAGAGAGGCAAATTATAAACAGTTACCGGGGTGGAGGGAGGGAAAGGGGGAGGAAATGAAAAGAGTACACGATAAGGAGGTAGCAAGGGAAGAAAAAGGGTGGGACATAGAAAAGGATGGAGGGAAGGAAACAGAGTGGAAGGGAGATAAAAGTAGAGAGAGAGGGAGCAGGAAAGGGAGGGGGGGTGGGGCTGGTGGCTGGGTGGGTAGCTGGTCACAAAATAAAGAAAAAATGCAATGCGCTGGGCCACCATGTGCTGCCAGCCTTGGCATTGGTTGTACCAGTCTCTGGAACTACAGTGACGGTATCAAATGCCATTCTTGACATAATTCTCATCATCGGGAAACCCTCACGGTGTGTGGAGGAAACAGACCACCGCCTTCAGGTTTCATCCCAGCATAAAGGTGATCACTCAGAACAACTTTGCATTGATTGGCAACAATCCTCCCTTTTAAAGCGGATCAAAACCACTCCAACAAAACGGCATAAAAACCACCGGATGGCCTCATCGTAGTTTTTTCCCCCTTTAATTTATCGAACACCTAAGCTGAAACAATGTGGAGAACATTGAAGGAGTGCGAAGGCAGGCGCAGAGAGACAGAGATGGGATACTGTATACAATAAGACAGATAATTATAGCTCATGAGTAAGCAATATTAATCAGACGTGACAGATGAAGTGCATAAACACAGTAAGACAAAGCAGAACAAAATGGCCGGCGCTGTCTAGGAAAAAACCTCGCGCTTCCTTATGTTGTGCAGCGTGTGATTTATTTCAAAGCGAGTGACAGGTAAGGTTTTTTAAGAGGAGTAATATACATATAGAAGTATGTATAATTATCAACCTGGATACAGTTATTATCTCTGACTTTTGTCTTTTCTCCTCACGTCTGCTTTTCAGACTCTTTTGCCAGCTGGCTGCTCCTGACGCCGAGCCTCGTTGTTGTCTTTTCAAATACCTCTTGTCGCGCAGCTGACAAATGGCTAAGATAAGATGACAATTCCCTTGGCGATTTTATAAATAAACGCCAACCTATCAGACGGGTAGATAGAGCAGGGTTTTACTGTTTGCCTGAGCCCATATAGGAATTTTTTTTATTGTCTATATGTCTATATATCTGTCTGACATAGGCTACTTCACAGACAATCCTTTGGATGTTTGTTCCCTATCATGGCCACTTTACCCTCTATACTCCCCTCTAGTAATGCTTCTTGTCACAGAGAGTTAATATATCCTTGTGCCCTTTTCATAGATACATGCACATGTACAGACTACACACATGCCCACGCCGCCGCGCTTACAGACTGGCACCGGCCTTCCTCCGCTTCACTGTGCTTCTCCAGCAGCGTAGCTCCCCACCTACATCTCTTCATGGAAAAGGTCACGGCGGCCACATGACCTGCTATTTGAAGAGGACCTGCTAGATAGCCAAAGCAGGCCAAGCACAATCCAATTACACCCCAGGGAGATGCGCCACATTTGCTGAACTCCGCTTGAGTGGTATTCGGTTTCTCTTCGGGCACTTGTAAAGATCCACTTACATGTTTATGATCAGCTAGGAACTAGAATCAACAGATGTCTGACAAGTTTCATACTTCTGCGTTTAGAGTGTTACATCCGGGGAGAGACCGCTCCGCTTTCATGTGAACCACGATTTCGAGAAAGAGACCGTTTCACCTTGTGGAGGAACAAAGAAAAGGAGGGATGTTCTGTGCGCAGTCGTTTGTCAAAAGGCAAGATGTTTGCTGGTGGACCTCCAAGTTTGGTGTGGGGAGATTCAACTTAAGTAAATACACTTTAGCTGGAGGGCAACTGACATCAAAGAGGAGAAAGGTCAAGCTTCGTTGGGTGAATCGGTCAGCTACAAAGCATTCCATGTAGTCATACATTCACCTTTTCTCTCTGCAGTGAGCAGCCTTCTAAGTGCCAGAAAATCCAGGGAAAATATCCCCATCAGGTCCCAGAGCCAAAGGTTATGTGTAACAAAGAGTGCCTATTTTGTCTCATAAACTGTCTACAAGTCCAAACATAGTCCTTTCTCAGTAACAGTTGAGAAGCTGGAAGACCAGAAGAGTTTATTCGGTTAATAACCTGGATTATTAACAGATAATCAGTGCTGCAAATCACTAAAATGTCTTTTTTTGTAGCTTAAATGTGGTTTTCAAATAGGGTGGCACGGACATAACAGCCTCACTTCAGTAAATAAGCTACCATCTCCCAGTGTAAAGACTTTTTTTTTTTTTTGCACTGTCTACACGCTCAAAAATAGTGTTAATACGATTAGTAAAGATTTAGTAACTTCTCTGGAAAATTTCACAATCACTGGATCACAACTTTTATTTATTTTTCCACCAATCAAGTAACCGGCTGATTGATAAATCAGCTAATGGGATTCATTTGAGGCGAACTGGGTTGTTTCTCCAGTGCGCGCACTTTGTCATGGACCGTCTCCTTCCTGATAGCACATCTGGAATTAATCACTTGAACTCGGGGTTTTCTGAGTACACTCCACATCGCCGCCGCCGCGGTTAGGACTACAGAAAAAACACGCGGGGCTGATCTATTAAAAGCCTCTTCAAGTCTTTGGAAAGCCCGCTCCAGGTGTCTTGTCCATACAAGGTCTGGAAACCGGACCTCGTTGAAAGTGTTATCTTTTGACATTCACCAATAGGCCGACGGCATGTCACCTCGGACGCATCGGTGAAGTGAAGTGCCACGGTACGCGAAAGCATCCAGAGCACCTGATAATGTCGCTTATCAGAGCGACTCATGAGATTAGATGCTGCCAGGCCCCGAAACCTGCATACCTTGCCTGCAACAAGACCATGTTTGGTGAGCGGCGGTCCGCAGAAGATAAACATTAAGCATCGTCGAGCTTTCGTGTACACAGACGACGGCACGAGGGGTTGAGCAATGAAGCGGGCATGAGGAGCCGAGCTCGCTGCGGTGCTTTACCGGTGCGAATCAGTGATCCATTGAGTCACACTGCTCAAGAGGAGGGGCGGGGAGCTGCTGCTGCTGCTGCTCAGCATGTGAGAGTCACACCAGCGAGGCTGTTAAACTTTGGCTCTCTTGAGGTTATAGTTCATGGTTACCTCGGTGGCGTTGTTGCTGGCATTTTTATGCTTTCTGCGTCAGGTGAAGGGACATTTGTGCGGAGCAGACTTTCATGCAATAAAAACAAGTCAAACTGAATCAAAGTGTGAATTAGTCTCAGTACATCCGCACTGCAAAAAGCTTAAATATGTATCCGTGCGCGTGACACACTCCCCGCTCCTCTGCATGCAACACACACCGTTCCACAAAAGATAAAGTGGTGCTGTCTGACCTTAACGTTAATTCACCCAAGTAAATTTAAGTCACTGCCTGTCTGGATGGCTTCCAAACATTTCCACAACCATTAGATCTATCTGGCCATTAGTCTCCCTCTTACATCTCTGTCTGCCTGCCTTTTACACAACCTGCGTCTCATCTCTGAGCTTATGGACATCACAGAATTTGTAATAGCTGGGTAGAAGTTTGGAGCCTCGTGTCTTAAGCAGACTACAGCTGCAGCTAACACGGCTTATTTCCTCGTAGAACTATCCTGCAGTCGGGACCTTTGAATAATCGTCAATGTGATCAATCGCTCAAAAGAATGACCAACTAAACATTTCAGCTTGTGTCGATAGTAACAGATCAAGTGTTTCTCTTTTGTTTTGTCCTATTTTGGTTTAATTACAGCTCTGTTGTGCTCAACCTAATTCAAAACAGGCAGGTACTTAAGAAGGTGCTTTAGACCAAAAACTAAAGTATTTGTCTTGCGTCAGTTTATGAATTGTGAGTATTTGCCACTTATAAGACTTTTAATAAAACATGTTTGCAGTTTATACAGTTAGATGGTCATACACAGACTTGTTTTGGAGATGAGTATTAGTCTTTCTTTAGTTAAATGTGCTAATTTTACACAGACTTGTAGTGTTTTTTAATTAGATTCAATAACAAGAGTACCCTCAGGGCCATGTACTGGTTACAGAGCTTTACTTGACTGACGTATTGTTAGTAAAAGGAGAAGGTGATGAAAGCTTTAAACCCAAACTCCCTTAACCTCAAGAAATCAGCTCTTTAGTCTTTACCTCATCTGTGTGGTGTTACAGCCGCTCCCCCGCATCCACAGTAACCTCAACAGTGGACCAAATATGGTATTACATCAGGCTGACTATGTCTGACTATTCAGTTACAAAGTGTCCAACGCTACACTGAGACCTAATCAAATTGCTCCAAGAGAAATAGCTGATATAATCTGATACACCTTCCTTACATCACTTGACTGCGGATGTGCGGAGCTCTGAAATAACAAGTCTGTCATTTGAACAGAGATTCGTCTGAGCCAAAGAAAACCGCCTCATGCAAGGAGAGCCTTTACAGGCTTATTTACCAAAGACGAGATATTGTTGGGCCGGATTGTGCAATGTTTACAGAGGAGAGAGGGAAGAAATGAGGCTATTATGCTGCACGATAGAGAGGAAACATACTTTGAGAGCACGTTGAATGGATTTCCACCAAATGCTTTTATTTATTTATTTATTTTTGAGGGGGGGGTAAACAAAGCCATTCTGTTTGTGTTTAGATGTAATTAGGAGAAGCTATTCTCGCTCTACTGTAATGCAGTGGGCTCTCTGTTACAAACCGTTATTACCTACATGTTGCAGCAGCAGTTGTTTGAACTTCAATTGCTCCCTCAGCTTCAGTGAAAACTAATTCGCCCTGGCTCTGAATTCCCTTTACTACTTGCTTTCCAGAACTGTGTGAAGTCTGGCTTTATTGTACAGTAAGACGCGGCTAGCAATGGCGTAGCACAGCCAGTAAAAACACAGTCCCGACTTCAA
Organism: Hemichromis elongatus; assembly: GCA_015108515.1. NCBI lineage: Eukaryota > Metazoa > Chordata > Actinopteri > Cichliformes > Cichlidae > Hemichromis > Hemichromis elongatus. Next base: position 58,656 of record VUQR01023045.1, on the reverse strand, counting down.
AGTTATTGGAAACCTGCTAGTTAGTGATTCATCAGTGCTTCATGTCCTTCCCTGTTCTTGCTGCTGTTTTTAAATAAAGAAATGACGGCTAACTTTAACGAGGCTAAAATACAATTTAAAAAAAAAAAAAAAATAGGGGAAAG
>VUQR01023045.1:46403-56858 GCA_015108515.1 Hemichromis elongatus | reverse complement strand
TATATAGGTATGAACACAAAGTTTAAAAAATGCTCAAAGTATCTGGAAATATCACAGACTGTATATAGAAGAGGGCACCAAACAGCGTGACATCACACTTTTGGTTTGTTAGTTTTAGTTGGTTTCTCTCAGATTTACCAGCTTAGGTCTACCTAGTTTGGTAAGCAAGTTGCATAGACCGGATAAAAGATGGACATCGCTATTGTTGGGCCATGTGCACATGTGTTTAGTTTTGTAGCAAACTTGGGCTATTTGACTAGAAGTCTAAGGGATGGACTCTAGTTAGAAGTCAGCCTCAAGTGGCCATTTGAGGAACTGCATTTTATGACTTTAAAATTTGACTTTAAGGTTACTGTTGGGATTAAATTCAATTGAAATAATCCAACACTTGGACCGTAGGAGCAAACCGCAGCACTTGGACAAGATGAAAACTCCTCATATAAAAGTGAATCACCAAGGTTCAAAGCCAAAACTTTATTGCATTGGGGAAACAGTGCAAATCAGCACACCGCTGTGCCACAGAAAGTATACGCGAGGCATGTGAGATTGTGTCCCGTTACAGTCTTTTATATTGAGTCTTTATATATTGGTGCTTGACACATGAGCAATCTTGTATAACCACTAAACAGCCCACCCTGATCAGGAAGCAGCTATGACTTGTAGCATATTTTTCAGATGTGCCTTTATGTTGCTATATAGTTTTAAGCACCACAGTTTAGTCACTGATTTTACTTTATGTCTATAACCTGCTGACTGATTAACCAAGTTCACTGCAAACATGGCGACCATAAGATGCCTTGTCACCCAGAAAGGCATGCACACTCAGGCGTATTCCTCCTCTCCTGAAATGCAGCAGTCAGCAAAATTCATCGTCTGCAAAGCAGGAGACGCAGACAATTATCAACCTGACTGCTTAATAAATTTCACGTGGCTCTCAGTTCATCAGTTCAAGCCCTCGGATGGTTTCAGCTGTTTCAGGCCAACGTGGTTCTTCTCAGAGGCAGAGCCCGTCTCTGTGTGGATTTACAATGAGCCGGCCAGGTTGAAAACAAAAGAAGAACTGGAGATAGTACCTGTAAAGTGCTGAAGAATGGGGCGTGATTAGTTGCGCCACTTCATGGTGAGGTCATGACCTTAGAGTGCAGGGGTAAAAAAAAACAAAACTGCTAAATCCTGGAGGTGTAGAAACAATGTTGCTACAACAACAACAACAGCAGGAGAAATACTAAAAGTTAAAATACTACAAATGTCATTGGTGTTGCCTGCTGTTGTCTACGGTGAGGGCTGCAGAACAGCCTTAAAAGCAGCGATCAGGTGACAAGGCAGCCTCAAATTGTTTTTACCATTTCAAAACATTTATTTTGAGCAACTGCCTCACTTTGTATTCCGCCATGAAAAGTTCAGGAGCTGACAGCAGCTCCATCGTTGGGACTCTAACTATATGTTGCGTGACACTTATTGCACAGGACAGGAGCTCGCTTTTTTTATGACAGCCTGCGCAGAAAAGAGAGAGAGTCTGTCTTTTTTTTTTTGCTGAACTTGCACCTCAAAAGCAACAAAAGAAGGAAAAAGCGGCCGTCGTGGATGGGTCGTACAGATTTCTGCTCTTTCCCCTCCCTGATCACGTCTGTATCAATTACGCCACGTCTGAAGCGCGCGCGCCCAAGAAGGGACACGGCAGAGTCTTTTTATGTTGATGAGAAGCGGCTGATGGGAGGGGGAGGAGGGTCTCGGAGCCTTCCAAGCAGATAAAAATGGAAATGTTCCCTTTTGCTTCTCGAAACCCCTGTATCAAAGCTTCCAGCCCGAGTCTGGGGAGCAAGGAGGAGGAGGAGAGGTAGGAAGGCGGAGGAGAGGATGGGATAGGAGTTGAGGCGGGGTGACGGAGAGAGCGGGGTGGGGGGAGATGTCCCAGCTGTGTTTGACAGGTCTCAGGGCTGAGCTGTGTGGTCTGATGCTCAGAGAGGGAGGGTGCCCACCACCATAAAAGCACACACACAGAAAGACAGGCAGACACACACACACACACACACATTGGGGGGGGTGGGAGGAGAAAGAGGAGTCGGCAGGAGACAGACTGGTCACGGTGTCCCGAGTAACATGTCAGCAAGCTTTGACATGGTCCAGCCCAACATGAAGATATCTCTGTGTTATCTAAGGGGCTGCTGCGTTAGCAAAAAGCAACAATGTCAGGGAGGCTGCTCAGAGAAGCTTTGTTTCTTTAAGAGTTGATGAAAACAGAAATAACGTGCATATTAATCTCAGTTAAAAGGACCCTGCCTTGTTAAAGAGTCGGCGAAAGAAGATTTCCTCAGAATCAGGTCTCAACAATGTCCGAAGACTTCTCGTCTCACATGTAAAACACAACAGGAGACTACTGAAAGCACTCGAGCTTGGTTTAGCTGCCTGTAGGAGAAGTAAGGGGGCTTTAGGAATCAGACTTCACACAGATTTTGTACGAGGGACTCTGGCAACACAATGTGTGTCATTTGTGCTTTCCTATACGTGCATCTCCACTGGGAAATGTCTAGCGAAGCTGAGGACAGGGATACATGTGTGAAAACAGCTGCCAGCTCTTGTGGAAGTGAAAATGGAAAGGCATTTTTGTAGCACTTTTCCAGACTTACTAACCACTCAAAAGCGCTTGACTACGCCTTTCAGTGCAGCTCATAATTGTTTCATTCTTGTTTTATTATTCCAGACAAAAAAGTGAAAGTAAGAAATTGGTTGCTGCAGTGCTGCCACATCATTAGTTTCCAGGAGGTCAGGGCCCACTGGCCACATAATAGCGCAATATGAAACTCTTATTACCTAAAGTGTAATTTTTACACTCTTTTTTTTAAAACAGATCAAACACATGAGCCTTTGCATGGAAATTATTTGTCTTTACAGGTGACTCAGCAGTTACCTTTTCCCTGAGCCAGACCAGCTGTTTCCTCACTGTTTCCACGCTTTATGCAAGGCTACAAGCCTTCCCAATATCCTCCCATTGTTTTTCAATATGTACAAAGCACTGCTTCAAGAACCAGAGAACTTTTTTGTAGCAAGCTATTCAACAACCAAAAGCAGGACTGAGTATTGAGACACGGATCAGATTATCTAGTACCATCTTCTGGATCAGTGACTCATGCCTAAAATGCCAGCTTGATATTAAGCCCAAAACAAAAATCTATCATGACACATCGCCGATGTATTGACCAGCGGTGGATCCCTGAGGGAGGACTCCTGTGGATCTTGCAATCCACTCAGTGAGCACTGCAGTCAGATGACTCAACAATGTCTTGCTTTGCCTGTAACTCTTCCACACCCTTTCCTTGCATACCAACAAACTCCTTACAACTCAACAGTTACTATCTTTATCCAAAAGAGAAAAAAACAAAGCAAAAATAAATCAGAGGGTGAACAATGTTGCTAGATGTCAACTGTAAAAACAAGCAGGCCTGTCTGTAAACCTCGTAGATCAGTGTTTGGCAGGGCAATGCACTTCACCCCTTTGAGTGATGTGGGGTAAGTGGCTCTCATTGGGCTTGGAGCCAGGTCATTCCATTCCTTAGACTTACTGATACAGAGTGTTTCTCCCTTATTCTTGCTGCCCTTTGATCTTCCTCTAAGATCACTAATGAGCAATTTGTGGTCAGATTGACCCGCTCTAATTGGCCTAGAGAGGTTTGGTGCTTTGTTTCAGTTTCAGTCCTTTTCAGTGGCCTCTTCTCAACCAAAGCGCTAATTAATTACCCCACCTCCATGCAACACAAAAATCACACTAAGTGACAATACCAGTAATTTTTTAAAGCTTTTTTTAATGGGCAAGCTTGTTCTCTTTCCTTTCTGTCCTTTTAAGTCGTTGTGCTCAGAGATCTCTGCCTTCAGAGACACGATTTTGCTGCAATAAAGCCTTCTCTCTCTCTCTCTTTTTTTTTTCACTAAACCACTGAAGCCTTTTTTAAGCAGTGTCTTTTCAGCTATGCCTATGCCTCTGGGCAGCCTCTGTGCGTACATATCAAATGTGCATACTGTGTTAGCTTGTAACATATGTTTTGATCAGTTTTACCTGATAGCCAGAAACTGTAACTATTATATCCATTTTGTACAGATCTTGTTACCCGCCATATCATGGACGGATTATAAAACACAGAAGTCAGTAAAGATGAGTCTAAATCCAGGAAAAAAATTAGAAGGCAAACATTTCCTTAACAGTGTGGACAAAAAGAGGGGATGCCTGACTAACTTCTCGGAAGTCTATTAAGAATAGCAACAAACAAAAAACGTTTTTGGGCTCTTTTTTCTACAGTGAGATTCAGTTTTACTGTGGAGATACTGCAGCTCCTCTAAGACTTTAAGCCACGACATATTAGGTGAAACATTATTTCAGTAATATCAACACAAGGAGTAGACACTCATAGTCACTTTGTTAGGTACACACAATAAACTGCTCATTGACACAAATATCTAATTAGCCAGTCACATGATAATGAGTTCACTGTATTCAAATGGTCACCGCAGTCACCAGATCTCAGTTCAGTAGAGCACCTTTAAGATGCGCTGGAACAGGACATGGATGTTAGCCAACAAATCTGCAGCTACTACGTAATGCTGTCATGTCATTATGGAAAAAATCTTTGAGGATCTTTGAGCAACTTTTTGAATCTATGCCTTAAAGAATTAAAGTTGCTCACAAAGGATAAGGAGATTAATCCTGGTACTAGCTTGATGTTTTTAATAGAGTTTTTGACATTAGCTGTGTTGGAAATCAGAATCAGAAATCAAAATCACACCACGCTAAGCAAAAAAAATAAATAAATAAAAAAAATTGATATATCATGTTCAGAAGTTCACTAATTAATTATTCAAGGGTTAAATCAGAGTTGCGCAATCACCACATCAAATTACAACCAAAATCTAAACTAACATTACATTTTGGGGGTGTTTTGAGCTAAAGCTTGTAGCAAAATGCTAAAAATGTCAACACTAATAGATGTTGTGACGTTTACAAGTTTTTTCCCCCACTTTTTAGTTGTTAACAAGCATTTGCTAACAAGCACACAATAAGTAGCCTACATTTTAGGCTATTAGGAATGCAGTAGTTGCACAGATATTGGTGATAAACCAGATAATTGGAACGCCTCATTTAGCTTCATTTAATTTAGCTTACTGGTAGAAAGAAATTTAAGCATCTTGCAAAAAAGAATGATTACCAGATACATTTACATTTCTTTTGTCTTCACAATCTGTGTTAGATTGAAAAGTTTATTTAGGGTTATGTTAATATTTCAGCGGTATTAACAATTTTGAGGGTTGACCAAACATATATAGCTTCATCATGAATTGTTGTGCTATGTTTATCACTTGAGATAAGACATCAGGGTCAATGTGAACCACAAGTCTTGCCCATAAATACGCCTAACCTGACTCATCAAAATACCTTTCTGTCTGTATAATGTACAGGAAGGCCTGCAGTTGTGTGTCAATAGACACTACCATAAACCTTTATGGTTCATTGGGCAGAGGAATGGTTAAGTAGAGAGCAAGGCCATGTGTCTCCTGGGCTTAAATTCCTAATTGTTGACATAAGACATTGTAATGGACTCTGAGGTTCCTTTTGAATGTTGTTGAGTGGTCCTAAAATGTCTTGGGACAAGTTAATTGGAAGTATCTAAAACTTAGGTAGTTTTCTGTTGTATAGTAGAAGTAATAAAAGGTTAAAATAAAACCAGGGCCCTAAAGCCTTTCTCATTCCTACTGCCTTTAATCATTACTGAACAATGTGCAGGTAAAAAAAAAGTAATTAACTTCCTGCAGGTTGCTTTAACCAGCAGAATTACTTGGCACACGTTACATTGGCCTTAGCTTAAAGTGGATATAAATTATGTATGTATGGTTATTGTCATTTTTGCTACATCTTGTTCTTGTTCTTTGACTTTTATTCTTGTGAAGTGACCAGCAGATGTGCTGATATTTTTTTAAATGAAATATTGATTCGCAGTCCAAAAAAAACATGTTCACAAGAACTATATTTTGAACACAATATTTAAATCCATACAGAGGTACATCTGTGTTGAGGATCCTGACCTTCATTTATTTGTTTCACGCATTCTTGTCTTTTGTCCATTAGCTGCTTATTTCAGTGCCATGTATGCACATATAAAATGGCAAAATGTAGAATTCATTTATGTAAATGCTAACATTACCATGCGAAAAGGCCCATGCTCAGGAAAGGCGAGGGCAATGGATGAGAGAAGGAGGGAGATGGAGAAACAGAAAAATATTCTGGGGCAAATGGAAGCATTTAGTGCAACATTCACAGTCAGGGCTGCCTCAAGAGGTCCTGCCATCCTAATCTCAAGAATTGTCATCAAGGAGACACGCCCAAGCTGGTAAACATGCTATACTGAGTGGTTCCAGAACAAAAAAAACAATACTTTTTGTAGTGAGTGTCTGTAATCAGAGGGTTTAACTTGGGACTTCATGATTTAGTACCAACTCCTCTTAAAGTGTTGAGAACCTAGTTGTAAAAAAAACAAAACAAAAAAACCCGGGAAACTGCACCATTCGCTTGTCTACCACACAGTATGTTGGGTCTAGCAAGCTTTATTCATCAAGAGTAAGGGTGTAGGTTTTACATACACCTTCTAATTAGAGTAATATATGAATAAAATACTAAAACTGGGCTTATCAACAATGAAGCAGATTTTTTTTTGATAGTCTGTACTACACAGTAAGCTTTAATATTAAATAGATGACATCATAAAATGTCCAAAAAGGCTCCAACAAAGTGGAAAGGTTCAAATATGTGACTCACATCGGTTCCAGGAATTGTCCACAGAGGCCATAACCATATTTTTTGTGCCCACTGCTGTAAAATTGGGCACTTTATCATGGGAGTCCGTGTGATCACAAATTCTTTTGGCACAAACCTCAAGTGGCCAGTAGAGAAAATGCACAATATTTATAAGATTTTTTTTTTTTTTTAACTTAAAATGGGTTCAATTTAACAAGAACACAAATTTAATTTTTGTTAGCAGAGTATTGAACTACAGATAAAACAGGACCTTGAAATTAAGCTAGCATGGGTAGGTTATAAAGCACATCTGTTGTCAGAGAGCAAAGTGTCCGTCACAGCCACTGTGTGTTCTTTTCATACTTCTGTTTTCTGATGTTTTTGATATTCTTTTCACACTTTTGCAATTCCTGGTAAACTTCACTGACACATTCCCTTCCCTGTTTTGGTCCACTTGTCAACTAATCAGCATTAGACGGATGCACACACATGGAGGACTGAATTTAGTATAATCCAGTGCTAGACTACAAAGAACAAGGTTAACATTATTTCTTTTTTCTCTTTAACGAGGCATGCGTATACTGAGGTACCACTACTGACCTACTACTGCTTTCATCCCACATATACTATTAAAACTAAGCTAACTTTGGCTGTATTAGCTTAGTTAGCCCATTAGCTTATGAGAGCTTTCATAAAAGCAAATTTTCTGCAGTGCCAATGATATTAATTATTTTACAATTAGACATTTAGAGAGAAACCCTTTCAAGCACATGCTGCATTGTCTGTAAATATCCCTATGTCTACTGAATGACTTGGATTTAAATGTCTCCCAATGAAAAGCACAGGTGAAAGCTAGCAAGCCGTGTGGTTGTGATGGCTTGCTGGGACACTGAATGGAAGTGATCCATTAATCATTCCACTTGTGCTTTTCCTGCTGGAAAGCCAAAGTGTTTGGCAAGCAAAAAAGTTTCTTGGCATTAGGTGTGAATACTGAAGTAACCGTCAATAATGGTTAACCAGCATCAAGCAACATCTGTAGCTCAGTGAATACCAGCAACATACCACCCAAGAGCAGCAGGGAATGTGACATATGCATACCACTCCGCACTTTTCAACTTGGGTGCCACTTGGTGTTTAGTCATTAACTAAAGTGCTGGATGTACTGAAACCACACAGCCACAGTAATTCAGATTTGACCAAAAGTGCTGCACCAACCGAGTGACGCTGTAATCTACAGAGCCAGGCAGCTAACAGGGCACAAAAAAAAGGCATGACATCCAGCGGTTGTGGGTCCCCGTTGTGATGAAATTAATTATTTCTGTGGGACTGCAATGGAAATCACTGCGGCCTATAGGTCACATTTCACTTTTCGAAGGTGGACTGGACCTGGATGCAAAGGTCAGCTGTCAGAAAGCTTTTATGTCGTCCAAAAGCAACTGGTGGCCTGTTTGAACATGACCGACTACAGTGGATTAGAACCAAGACTCTCTGACTCTGACTGCAAGCGCTGCTAAAGCACCATAATAGCTCATTAAAGAGCAAGAAAACACATTCTCTCACGTTTTTTTTTTCATACCAATAGTTATGTTTCCAAATGGTGCTCACTCACATTGTTTTCTAGCAGCCTACTCAGTATCCAGGACTATTTTCCCATCTAAGACCTCATACTGCTCTTTGTTTAAGATAAGATATTATGGAGTGTTTAAAGATTGCTGCATACTGTAGCTAAAGCCAGATAAAGATTTAAGATTATAAAAAAAAAAGTGAATACCACTGCAATCTAGAGTAGCCAGCTTTAACAAATAAGTGGAAGCTGGATAATTCAGATTCAGAACTGTACAGTAAGGGAGGGGTATAAATAACTGCTTCCAAATATAGCACAATATTTGAACTTCCTCTCACATTCCTGCTATGAGCTGCTATCACCATGACCATTTTGCCTGTATAAAGAACACACTGCAGATTAAAGGCCACACTAGCCCCCCATGAGGTCTTTGTCACTCTCCACATCCGTGCAACTGTGCGCAGCATCTGTCTTCCTTGTCACATTAAAGTAAACTGACCGCTTCGCCAACACCCCAAAATAAAAATGAGGGTAGTGGGAAAAAAAAGAAAGCTGAAGAAGTGAGAACAGAAAAGAGCCCAGACGTGGCCGCGGCTGCACTCCACTGTTGAAGTAATTAGCCCCCTGGTTGATGTGCGCTCCTTGTGGGACTCCACCGTGACATGTTCAAATGAGTATTGGCAGTGTGCGACACCAGCTGTGGGCCTCCTGCAGGGAGCCGCTGTAGCGTACCCTGAGCACGACACCAGCCCTTTAGACTCTGAAGAGCATGAGCAGTGGCCTTGAGCTTGTTTTATAGCTAAAGGAAGCAACTGTAAACTGTGACTTCTGAACTTTTTATGTCAGGTGATTCAGGCGGTGATGCTCTACTGACTGTCCACCAAACACACACACACACACATCCAAATCTGTGTGTGTGCTACAGATGGGCTCAGCAACTCTAAAAGAGGGCTTAGACATGATGAGGGGAGGGCAGCCAGGCATTAATCAGACCCATCCTGCAGCAGAAATTCAACCACACCCGCTCTGTGTGGAATTCCCACTTTACCCACCCACGGCACCAATTTGACAACCCCTGGTGGGAGGGCACATGACTGGCAACACCAACATATCCAAGAAAGGGTGCTGCCACACCCATCCTTATCGTTTCAAGGCCTCACTTTTGCTCAGTAATCACACTTATTAAATGATAAACAAGTTGCAGCCAAATTTCGCTTCATTTGAAAGGACTATTTTTAACCAAGCACAAACTCGATCGTATGAGTTTTATTTTTGGCACACACAAAAAAATAGATATTCTTAGTCGTGTTATTTATAAATGCTGCTTTAATTGGATATGTTGTATCACCTGATGAAACAAAGGCTTCATAGCCAAGAGCTGCTCAATAGTTCCTCCTAGTGGTCAAATAATGTAATAATAAACTGAGCTTGAAAGGAAACCTATTTGAATCTTTATTGCATTATTTATGTAATTTTATTGGAACATTTATAAATATAGATGAGACATTAACATAAATAGGCATGATACATTTGAGGTTTCAGGTCCAAAGTAGATCATAGTCACAATATTGATCTAAAAAGCGAAAGTGCACAAGGTCGTTTTGACTGGCGGCGCAGAGACGGTCATGAAGAATCAGAGTCAGACAGCAAAATGCTAAAGTGTAAGATAAGTACACATGAAGTGGAGTGAAGTGCACGAGTGTAAGGTGTCTGTGTGTCTGTGCTTGGGACTGCAGGAGCTTTAAATCCTCTGGATCCTCATTAGTTCCTTACAGGCGTGCCGTTTCCTTTCACCGTCTTCTTCAGGTGGTGGTAGTTCGGCAGGATCTTCATGAGGAAGTCCAGCTGCAGAGTCTGAGGCTATGTGATTAAAAAACAAAAAAAAAAAAAAACACCCCAGGTAATTACAAACGTGCGTACAAGCCAACAGAACTTGGAGGGCTGCAGACAAGCATCAGCGTGAAGCACTGACCTGTGGCTTTTCACTCTGCACACGCCTGATGCAGTTTGAACCGTACACGACTGTGTTCTCCGGCACGACCTCGCATGTGTTGATTTGACAGCACGCGCCGACGATGCAGCCGCTGGTCAGGATCACGTTTCTCCCGAGATC
>VUQR01023045.1:35388-46383 GCA_015108515.1 Hemichromis elongatus | reverse complement strand
ATGAAAAATAAAAAAAAAAAAAAAAAAAAACACAGTAAAGAATATGAAAATTGGGCTTACTGTGAAACCATATTTACATGTGAGTTTTAGTGGTTTTTGTAGATTTAAGTAAAGACATGAACAAAGAATACATCTTTTTGACAGGTTGCTAGTAACACAGTCCATAATGATGCTTTTTTGCAATCTTTGCTAGGTTTTCTGTTATGCGTAGATACAACACTGATTCATCTCTGAGGTAAGAGACTATATGCCTGGATGACTGAAAGGTTGGTAGTGAGTGGCTTTGAAAGACAAACAAAAATGGTCAGGTACAAGGACTTGACTGGAAATGAGGGAAGAGCAGCCAGTGTCCAAAGAGAAATTTTAAAAGACCTTCAGAAATCCTGGAAAACTGTTGCTCGAGAGCACTTTAAAACATTGTATGAAACTCTGAATTCTTGAAAGCAAAATATCAAGAACTCAGGACAGGCTCAAGACTCGAGTTTTATCTAATGTTAATACAGTACTTACCCTTGGACTCAATCACATTGTTGTCTCCAATTTTCAAAGCTTGAGAGACTGTGTCAGAAATGTCAAGGACTTTAAAGAGTGAATCACGAGAGTGAAGCAACTGATATGTAATCAAAACATACTGCATACTGGCTTATAGTGCTGTTTTCTAAACACATCATGCCAATTCTGCTTTTCCTTATTTTCTGTCATTTATATTGTTACAGTTTGTGAGTAAACATTGGCAAAATTTTAAATACTAAAGTCAGCATATATACAAGTAATCCATGGGATCGCTGAACTCATTTTCTACTCTGTACAATGTCATAGCGAGAGGATAGCTCTAAAATAGTCATCTCAGGCACACAGCTCTAGCTGTGACCACAGAAGCTCCACCCACCAGCAATTCATCCATCTGTTTAATAGGGACAGCCAATTAGAAGAAAGTTGCCTTAAGATGACGGTTCTCAAAGTTTTTTCACCATGCCCTGCTTTGGAAGACAAGTTTGTTTTTTAATGTCTTTTTTTTTTTAACAAAAAACAAGAACAATAAAAAAAAAAGATCCAACATAAATTTGACTGAAATGTGATGCAGTATGATAAAAACAAGCCAAATATGCATACTAAGGATCCCAGATGAGCATAAATACAAGGAAGCGATGACACAGTGATGAATAATCAGACTTTCCAATATTTGAAATGTTTGTTAACTTAACTTCACAGGCTTCAAACAATTCTCAAAACTATGTCCACAAAAAAAAAAAAAAGTTTATTTAACAGTTTCTGGTGCATAAACTGCAAATAAACATGGCACTAAACCTCTCGGGCGTGAGGGGAATATCCCTGGTCAGCACAGGGGTGCAACTCGGACAGTCAGCCAACAAAAATTGCCCCCTTTGGCACTGCTGGTAACTTTTCCATCTTTGGCCTGGGGCGATGACGCTGTGTGGTTTGTGATCAGTGATTTCCTGTAAACCTACTGGAGTTTTTAATCAGAGATTTAATCATTTACGAATGTTCTATGAGTAAGTATTTCTCCACTAAATCACAGTATTTCAAAGAATTGCCACTATTTGACATCTTCGAGTTAAAAATTCATAGAAAATAAACAAAGACAAATTGATTAAAACGTGGTAACCTACATGTTTTTAAATTCCAGGAAACAACACAGTTTTCACACGCTTTGCCAAACAAAAAAAAAAAACTGGCCTCCTGTTTTTTAACTACTCCTTCACTTCTTCATAAAACAGTTCATGTCGCATTCATATCATGTCCTTAAATCAAATGAGTCTCTCACAGGGAGCACTGCCCCACATCTTTGAAAACTGCTGGATTGAGTAGATGAATTTAGAGGCAGCACAGTTACTTTTATTTGTGAATCATCCAAAGTTACTCTATCAGAATATAATAGAAGTTTGGGGTAGATAGAAATGAGGATTAAATAATTGCACTGTACTCTATGTACATAATGTATGTACATAATATGAGCAAGCCAAAGCCTGTTAGTGCCCTCTGGTGGACAAACTCTATATCAACAACAATATTCCCAAATGAGAAACATTTTAACTTATAAAGCAACAACAACAAAAAAATCTAAAAGATAATTTTAGAAAAATGAGGCTTGTATATATTTATATGATAGGCAACTAATTTTGGAGAGACACGAGTGCCAAAATTAATCAAACAAATACGCGATTAAATGCATCATTAAATCATTAAAATTGGAAACAAACATAAATAATGTATTAAATGTATTACATTAATTGATATAGAATTAATTATTAATATATTTAATTAAATAATCTGTTCCATTTTTGTTAATTAACCACATGTTTAACTAATGCTTTCATTATGTATTTATATAATTCTTTTTGGCACTCGTGGGCCTCCATATATAATGGCTAATGTTAGCAAAGGATACCACATCCAACTTCAAACACATTGTTAGTCCCGATTGTCATGGCCTTTGGCTCCACGCCCTCTGAGTCTGGCATTATATTCTCTGGATAACTATCAAGAGACATTAAAGGAATTAAAGAGTGCATGAAAATAATCACTCAGGGAAAAAATAAATTTAACAAAAATAAACTAGACTGTAAAGTCACACATCACCATTGGGTTACCTGTTAATAATAAGCGCCTGCTCCTCTATTAGATTCCCCTCTCCGATGATTATAGGCCCTGCTTCGGCTATAATCCGCGCTTTTGGGTGGACGACTGTTCTAGCGCCTGTCAATGAAAAAGAACTGGATTTACATGGAGCTAAAAGCAGCAGCTCTAGATTTCCTTCCCTCTTCCTTTTTTATTTTGAAGGTCGTAATGATATAAAAGACTCACCGATAGTCACATCTCCTCTTATTTCGCTTTCAACACACACAACTGCTCCAGCGGCGATTTTAGCACTGTAGGAAAATACACACAGATTAACGGAGATCATCATTCAAATAAACGAGGGCTACACGACAGCGAGAATATGCGGCACATATAGATCATCGCCTGGCTGTTACAGTGTCAGCCAGTACAATACACGGAGAATATGATTGAACATTTTAATTTCCTGACATCTGTCATTACTCCAATATAAGCCACACACGGTGCAGTGCAGGTTGGAAAGCAGGGGGGGTCTACCTTTTCTGTGCCATTAGTTGCTTGGCGTCTGACATCCTCGAGATGAAGAATGAATTGATCCACGGTCGATTATTAATCCTTTAGCTTGGAAGCTCTTGTGTTGATTGCATTTGTCTGGCTGGAACATCGTTTCCACCCTCTGCTGGGATTCTTATAAATGAATTTTGATGCTGCAATGGACTCCACCGCTAAAAACGATGGACACAAAGTGCAGACTTTAAAGTCAGTGACATACATTCGGATTGATCTTTGATTTCAAACCCAATTTAATGAGCACCAGAAGTTTGTTTGTGTTTTTATGCACTCAGGCTGACATAAAGACCGCCTTCTTTTTGCTGCACTGTCGGTGTGCCTCCTGCAGGGTGCAACAATCACCAACTTTTGAGAGCTGATGGCGCTGTGCAATGAGCCAGTGGCATTAATGAATTTAACTAACAGAGTAGAAACAAACTCTTTGCTGACCTGCGTGTTCATTTAGTTTAAAATATTCTTACATTTTTGTGTCTACTTCTTTCTCCCCAATAACCTAATTTCTGCCTTTGGATTGTCCGTTAAGTGGGATTTATATTGCCTAAAGTCAACTCGAGTTCACGAGGAATAAACCGGAAATTGAATCTCCCAATTTCAGATTAAAACGACATGTTTTCCTAGTCATTACAAAGAGCATCTGAGGTTTCTCATGTCACCCTATTATTGGTGTTATTATTGTTATTATTTTGAGAACTTGACTCCTCTTGTTAGGTTTCTTCAGGCTTCTTCATTTCAAAAAATGAATTTGTTGGAAAATGCCAGATATTTAACCCCTTGTGGGGGTTGTCCCCTTTGGAGTTGGACTTGAAGACTGTGGACCCACTCTTGATCATGTAAGTTATCATATAAATGTAAAAAAAAAAAAAAAAGGCTTGTGTCATTACCATAACTGTGACCTAATGAGGTCACCTGAGGCAAGGTGTGAGGGGGATTGATGGGATTTCAAGATTGCATTGTGGGTGGCTGACAGCTGGTGTCGTAAGCCATGTACCTGTATTCGATGATGGTCCTCTACAGTGGACATAGATGGCCTGCTTTATTTTTCAAGATACATGTCTTCTCAGTCCAAACTGTGAAAGTTGAAATCCTTGAAAAACTGACCTTTATCCTTTAAGTACACCAGCAAATACTTTCTGCCAGAGGTTTCTTCATTTTAAAAGGGAGTTTTTCCTTCCCACTGTTGACAACTGCTTGGGTTTCTCTCCATTATTGTTGGCTCTTTACCTTCACAATATACAGCCCGTTGAGGCAACTGAGCTGAACACACCCACATTTTAATGAGCTCATCAGAGAGCAACTTGAGGTTCAGTATATTTTCGGAGGATACTTGCCAGTGATCAGACTATGAACCTTGCAATTACTAAATGACCTGCTCTGTCTCCTGAACTACAATAACCCAACAAAGGATGTAGGAGAAGGAGCTTTTAGTGAGGAGGAAAAGAGGAAGAACTCAGAGGAGGCTCATGTATGTGGGGGACATGCAGAGGGTAGGTGTGATAGAGGAGGACGCTAGGATAGATAGGTGGCAACCAATAAATGGAGCAACTGATGAAGAAGGTGGTGACTAATACACATTCTTTAGAATAATTCAAAGTAAACGGCTTGTAACAATAAACAGCATGCTGACTGCCGTGGTTTTACCTTCCTTAGCCGCTACATAATTTCCAGACTTTTATTTTGAAATTTAGCAGCGGAAGTCCCGCTGGTTATTCCGTCCTACTTGACGGCTGTTGAGTTTTGAAGGAGAGCGAAGCGCGTCAAAGCGAGCTGCGGAGGGGGAGCGCGCAAGTCGGAATACGTTAATTAGACCGCAGCCCGTTTGAATACCGGGTTCCGTATATAATACAGCTTAAACACAACTCAACTGTACCGTTAATATATACATTAAAAAAGTACAACCTACCCGAAACAACAGGTTTTCTTCTCCTCTCTTTTTCTTTCTCTAATGAGAATGAAGAAGTGGGTCTAGCCGGCGCGGCCAAGGAGCTGAATATCACGCGTTCGTGGCAACTTTGTGGAAATATGTGAAGTGTGACAAATGCCACTGGAAAATGGAGCAGTCGGCTACTCTGGACATAGAGACTCTGAAGGTAAGTCCGCCACAGTGGAAAAATGTTTTAGTCTTCGTTTTAATTGGAACCGCACACGTGCGCAGGTGGCGTTGACGATAGCTTAAGGCGCTTGACCGATTTGGCGGCATTAAAGGAGTTTCAGGCGTGTTTAGGCGGCCAGGAGGACACCTGTGGATGCCTGTGACATTTTTATCAAAGTGGATGATGTTGTTCGTTTTAAATACAGCAGCTCAAACTCGTGCAGAGTTCTCTCTGCAACAGGTGCGCCCTCCGGCTTCAGGTGTTCCTGTTAAAGAGGGGGAAAAAAGCCAGCTAATTAAAGATGGACGGAAAGTGTCTGCTTCTCTCTACAGGCAGCAGTGTGATTAATAACAATTGACCAGCTCAGGCGCTTCAAGAAGCCTGTCTGCATGCACTCCTTCACGCATCTCCCCCTGCTCCTCCTCATCCTTTGCACTACACCTCATATTGTATGCATCCTGCTCTTCAAGAATCACTGTAATGTGACAGCCTATGAATATTCTGCTGCGATGCTTTCTCATTATTATTCCAGCCTAGCAGCAGAGGCAGTAACCTCTGGTGTACTGTATGTGCATCTTGTCAATTCTGCAGCCCCCCCCCTCCAGAAAAAAAAAGAAGGTACTCTGAAGTCCATCACCCCATGACCGGGTGACTCTTATCAGTCGAGAAACCCCTCCTGCCCCGCTCGGAGTCCGTCCTGCAACTTTTCCTTTCACCATTTCCTCCCCGTTTCCTGCGAGCGCCGTGCTCCGTTGAATCCTCTGAATTGACACTGTGTTATCTAATTAAAACAGAGGCTTTGTTCGGGGTGCTTTGTGACATTATTTCTGTTGATAATGCTGCGCTCAGTCTGGCACTTCACCTTCTACTCCTGCCCCTACCCCAAGTGCGTTCCTCTGATGAATGCAAATGATGACTACAGGGTGCTGTCCAAAATGGCCCCGTTGGCTCTCGAAGGATTTGCCGGGGATTAGCAGGGAAAGCTAGTTTACTGTGGAGAAGTGCGCGTCTGTTTACATCAGCAGTTTGTAAACCGTCTCGCGCAACACCACCACGCTCCAACCTCGCCACGGCTGCTGAAGAGACTTCACACCAGCTCTCCACTGGAATTAACGATGCGAGGGTCAGAAGGCATCGTCAGGCACGCGATAGGTGAGCCACAGCCGGCCTGCCCTGTTGCCACAGCGTCCTTGAGTAAGGCCCAAATTGCTCCCCGAGGCAGCTGCTTTTTGTGTGCAAAAGGAAAACACATTGTAAAAATACTCTAAGTACCCATCTACCTCTAAAAGGCTCTGTATAAGTGCAGGCAATTTGCCATTTGACGGAAGTGTCTTCAAAAGCAGAGCTGTGTGCAGCAGCAAAAAGGAAACTCGCCCCCAACCCCCCCAAATGGTATCTTCAAACAGCCTGTGATGTGATGCTCACTCTTGGTGCCTGTGAGTGCTCTGACTGAACAGCTGCGACCTTTTGTTGCGCCGGGCTTATTGGAGATTTTTGACCCCCGCTGGTCCCCATACTTACAGTAGAGTTACCTTGTTGCTTTGACCTTTTAAGGAAGTGCGTGGCCGTCCATAGATTTGCCCAGAAAGGGCAACCAAACCGCGGAAGATGAACCCATTGACAAACTCCGCCGCTATTGTATCTCCTGCAGAGATGAAGGAGCCGCAAAAATTGGATTTCGCGTACAAGTGGAATCGCTATTGACAGCAGCAGCACCCCACCCACTCCCCCGCGCCCAAGTGCTTGATTGTCACATCAACAAAATGTGAGAGGGTAACGTCGATGCGCCGAGCTCGGCTTTGAGGAGCGTAATTGGCTTTCTCGCTTACAGTCGTGTGTTCAGGCACAACCGTGCGACCCTTTTGATTGAACTTTCTGTCAAAATAAAAGCCCAAAGAACTGAAATAAATAGGTGCGTTAATACTGTGTGTCAGACTTGGAGCTAGATCGTGTCCATCTATTTTCCGTGCTGCTGCCTCAGCGATTGTGCAGCGCTTGCATGTGGGATGGACGCGTACGAGCTTTCCAGTCATTAGTGCATCTCAAATGTTTTCTTACCTCCAGCTGAGGCAGCCCTGTGGGACTCCAGTGGCACCGCCGAGCAAGAGAGCGCTCGCCGATTTGCTGATTAATGTTATTAAGCATTAATAACGTCTCATTTTCTTTCATTAGGGGCTTCTCAGCTGTATTTTGCTGCCTCTGCAGCCTGCCGTGCGTTTGATCAAAGCAGCGTGTAGAATATCACCCTCTGCGCTAATTGCTGAAGATGAGGCACGCCAGCAGTGGGAAGGGACTGCTGGGTAATTGCCGGCTTTGGCTTTGGATTCAGCTGTAAGGTCTGTAGTGAAAGCTCTCAGGACCTGGTCCCACCCCCGAGGCGAAAAGTAAAGTGACAGATTCAGATCTCAGCACAAACTTAAGTGGGATTGATGAAGAGGCATGTGCGAGAATAACTGTGGTTGTGCAACAAATCCACAAGGATGTTTCCAGCACACTGTTTGATCTACAGAGATGGCAGCTTTTTGGCCTTTTGTACCTCACAGAAGCTAGTTTCTGTGTAGGAGTTTACTTCCTATTAATAGAACCTGCATGTAAAACGTAAACCATCTGCGAGGATTACAGACCCACCTGTTCACAATAATTCGTTGACATTTGTCTCGAGTGCTGTAGAAAACATATTTCGATGATTTCAGCACTGATGAGCTCTGTTAAATTGCTTAAACTTCTGCTTGGAGGAAACACTTCTACAAATCGGTCTTTACAGATTTTAGGCCTCATTCTCAGACCTGTAATTGTGAACAATAAAATGTATGGTTGTTCTCAGTGGTGTAAAGGTTTAATTGTTTATTTTCAGAGGACTGTAAAGCTTCAGGATCTCATTTTGGTTAAACTAAATGAACAGTCACAGTCTGACTTGGACTGACTGCAGTGACTCTCAGACAGATTTTCAAAGGGTTGCAAATAACTGTTGTCTAATTTAGAGACAGATCAGTCTGAAAGAGTCTTTGTCAATGAGCACAACCCGACTCAGCTGGCTGCCAGCTGCTTGTACTCTGGGTCTATTCCTGTAGAACAGGAAGGCTGATGAGTGCAAATGTAATGGTTAAATGTGAATTTATGTGTATGTGATTTATCACAGTTAATTGTTACGTTATCAGAAATAGACTGCATGTAATTGCTAGCTTGACCCCCCCAGTCACTCACCGTCTGATATATGTGATAGCGGTGTTTTTATATTTGGCAATCTCATTTTTGCAGCACAAAATACAATAAAATCATGAAATGTAAAAAAAGAAGAAAAGTGAGAACCTTATCTCATTGGATACAAAATATATCGATAAAGATTAAGTTTAAGCACATAATTTGGAATGGAAAATTGTTATAAATCACAATATATGTCATTGCAATACTAAAAATCTGAATAATATTGCATCATGGGGTTTGTGGAGATTCCCATGTCTTATGGTTGCTAATAAATAATGTGTCAGCAGGTAAACAGGTGGTATTTGTAGTGTAGACTTGTAAATAAGTCGTAGGTCGAACAAAGAATCAAGAGGCTTTGAAGTGGATGTAGAAGCATGCATATAAATAATATGACCATGGGACTAGTTTAGCTCAGTGGGTGAGCAGGCCAGCATGTGCCACATGGCCAGAAAGTAGCGGCCTCTTTGCTGCATATCTTCCCCTTCTCTCTCTCTCTCGCCCCACTTTTTTTTCCCTCTCTACACAATGCCAAAAATAATAATAACATCACCATAATCAAGTGAAGATAATATCGTGGATTGTACAATGACTTTACAATGTGTGTGAGAGAAACACATCTATAGAAAAACATATAGAAAAAGTGACTGGTTGTGTAAATTGCTTTTGAGTCCAAGTGGTGGAGTAGAAAAGCATTATATAAGAACCAGTCCTTTTTACCAATAAAAAGTGATTCTGTTTCAGAGTCTTTGTTCCATATTTAGTGGTGAGTTGAACAAAATAAAAAGAGGGGCTTTTCACCAGTAAAATTATTGTGGATGCCACAGTTATCTCAGGTGGATTAGAACGAAAACACTTTGCTGAATTGCCAAATGTACAAATGTAGACTTAAATGTTTTGCTGTAATCCAACCGATATATTTACTGGAGTTTGTTATTAGCTACATGTATCTGTATTTGTAACAGCAATGAATGAATAAATGAAAATTTAGAAAAGTAAAGACGAGATGGAAGAAACACCCTTCAACCATGGTGTCAGGGTTGATGTTGCCTACTTTTTCCACTAGAGGGCACTTTGCAACTTCTTTGTTGGCATCATGTGTTAGAAATGACTTAAACACAACATCTGAGCAGAGTCGAGCAAGTGTAAATGAGTAATCCACAACTTGCTGTTGCAATTAAACATGATTATTTTGAACCTTTCTCTTACTAAGGACTTATAAACAACTGCACCTAACAAATGTCAGAGATATTATTTGTCAGTAAGGAAAAGGAAATATAACAAAAAATAGATTTTTAAATCACCAAATGTCAATATTGGGCTTAAAAACCCTATTTTGGTCAGGCTCTACTTTTAACTTCTTTCTAATGGCACAACCTTTGATATTCTAGACCTATTATCAAAAACTGATAATCAGAACAGTTTTATTTGTGATCAGTGTTTTGTTCTGAAAGGTCACAGTTGTTTCTTGCACTTGGATGCAGTTGGACATCTTCACCGGTCCAGGTCAGCAGTGTTTGTGAGCGTCAGCTGTGACCAGCATGCTGAAAAGACAAATTGACAAAGTGCCAGCCACTATGCACTCCCCCATTAGCTCTATGAATACCTAAGCTTTAGGAGGCAAGAGTGGACCAGGGTAATATATGCATTAAAATCCCTTGCAAAGAAATCACAGGATCTGCTAGCATTGGGAACAGTGGGTTGCCATAGAAATTACAAGTGCTGAAGTTTCCCCTAGCAACAGTGGATTGAAAATAGACTAAAAGTGTCCAGCAGGGCCATGGCTGTAGGCTAAAAGATTGGTTTGAAATAGTTTTTTATTTTTCTTGGAGTTATTATTGTTGATAGGTCCTCTTGGATACCAGTTCTGTAAAGATCTCATGATAATTCTGAGGGTTCAGTAGCTCAGGTCAGTTTTGTGTAAACATCTTCCAGTGTTGTGAAAAGTTGCGGCTGTGAAAATGACTTGCATGACTACACTGAGAGTTGATTTTATGCCTCTGTGTAAGCACCTCTCATAGTGCTCTTGTCCCTCAGCTGTATCGCTTGTTAAATTGGAATCACTGACATTTCTAGGCCAGCGATATGGGTCATTTGTATTTGCTGCTAAGTCGCAACATCCATTTGCGAGGCATCTGTCAGCACCAGCAGATGTGCCCCAAACTGTTCATCCATGGAAACAATCACTTGAAGAGTGGATTAGGTTGTTTAACAGAGGTAAGCTTGTGGAAGTCTTCTGTTAGATGCCGTGTTTGCAGCAAGGTATGCTGTTAAACCCACTTTAGAGATTGCTCAATCATCCATGCCCGTCCAAGGAACAATGTCAATAAAGTGAAGGGTTTGGTAAAAGATGCTACAGTGCTTCACTGCGCAGCTGAAATATGTGATTCTAAAAGGTTTTAAAAAATTTTAAATGACAGAAATTAATTGCATTATATAATAGGTCATTAATGTGCGATGAGCAGATTTTCTTCTCCTTACTTTGCAGGTATTAGTTTTACTTTTCAAGGCTTAGCTGTCCTTTTTTTTTTTTTTTTTTTTTTTATGGAAGTTT
>VUQR01023045.1:0-19224 GCA_015108515.1 Hemichromis elongatus | reverse complement strand
TTTTGAGGGACATGGATGGAGGAAGTGGCTCAATAGTGGCTCCAATTTGCCACAGCAGATTGAGAAACAACTCAGAATTGCCCACTCGTGCTCTTTGATGTCCTAGTTGGAGCTAAATGTTGATTTAAATATAACGCTTTTGTGCCTTAGCGGTGGGGAAAAAAAACACCTCACGGCCATAGCAGATGCCCAAAACTGAATATTGGACAAAGCCAATATTTCACTCCTCAGTTCAATACCACCTGCAGACATTTTTACTGTCTTGTTTTACCGAGAGCGCTGTGCAGGGCCCCTCTTATCTGCCGCACCAGAGATATTTGCAGGACAAAAGTCTCCACGGGTCACTCAATATTTCCCACCTGAGGAAATATGTCAAGCACACACAGAGTAGGGATTATGGTTATGGAGTTTACACAACGGTGCACGGTGCTTCTCTTCAGTCAGATAACCAGCATTGATCAATAAGCCATTACCACAAATGGCAGTGAACTTGGTAGTGCATCAAAGGTTTCTTAAAATCAAATATAGCATGAGCTTCTTCTTTTTTCTCTCTCTCTAAGCTGCAGCTGCTAAACTCGCAGTAAGCTGTAGTTTGATATGTGTTTTTTCTTCTTCACGAGTCAATCAGTGCTTTAAATTTTAATCAGTAACTGAAGCTGTAATCTGCGGATACCATATTGAAATACTCTCTCTGCTTATTTTGGCAGTAACTCTGATAGCTGGCAGCAAAGTACATGCTGAGTAGCCCCTTAAAAAGGCAGAGTAGCGTCAGAGTAGCATGTTGCGAGGTGACAGCTGTTCTCTTTCAGTTTGCATTGATTAACCGAGTGAAATCAGGGGGGGAAAAAAATGCAATCAGGGTGTTTTTGTTGTGTTTTTTAACGTGTCAGCAGGTTATCATTTTGACCTGCAGACTCTTTTGCAGGTTAAAATGATTAAAGGGAATCACTGTGGATGACACGCTCCGTTTAAAGACGTGTGTGGTGTTGTGGGTTTTTAAAAAAAAAAGTTTTTTACTGTCATTGCTGCTGTTTGCCCCTACTTTCAAATTCAATTGAATTCAATTGAGTTGAAGTTCAGTTTATTCCTGCACATTTAATTGCATCCACCTAGCTGTCACCCAGGGGGAGGGAGGCCGACAGCAGGGAAATAAGAAAGGAAGGAAGAAAGAAGCCACTGTTAATCATAAAACCAAAGTCTTGTCGGTTTTGTTTAAATCTTTATTTAACCATGAAGTGGAACTCTTGAGATTTCAAATCTCTTTTGTGAGAGTCCGCTGGAGAGCGAGCTACGCCAAACTAGTGTATCTTTAATGGCAGGTTGATGCAGTTTGTAGTCTATGTGTGACATTGGTTATAAATACGCCATATTAATAAGTCTGCAATGTTATAATAAATATATTACAGTTTAAACTTGATTTTGAACACATTTAATTTCATTTAGCTTGTAGTGTAAATTGTTATTTGACAGTATGTATTAGTTACATTTAACAAGTTTTGTCTCATGCAGTATAGAAAAATACTGAATGTTTGGATTTTTGTGTGACTTTTGTAAGCGTTTTCATGTATATCCCGTGTATATATATTAGATGTATGTATATCAGAGTTCTTGTTTTGACGAATCTACAGAAAAAAAACAGTTTTCTTCAGCTCTACAGTTTTATTTTGTGTGCGTGTCTTTCACTCATCTTTCCAAGTGCTTTTTGAGGGGTTTTTTCCATCCACATCTTTAGAGGTTTGAGTCACTCTGTCAACCTCAGCAGCAGCATATGGCTGTTTGAGTAGAAACCTCTGATAAATCCACTGTTCACAACTTGTTAGGCACCAAACAGCAGGCGGAGTCGCCGGTCTGCTGCTGAACGTTTTGCAGATAAAGAGCCTGATATATGACCGAACGGAGTTAAAAGGAAAGCGCTTAAATGCATCGGTTCAAAGGAATGCTAATGATGGTCAGCATCTGCTGCTGCATGTGTAAATAGTGTGTTAGTGTTAATGGGTTACCCATACTAACACGAGATGATCATATGTCCATGTTTACAGCTTGTTCCACTTTTCCAAGTGGTCAAAAAATTAATTATCGCCGCTTTCAGATTTGATATTATTATGTTTTTCCAGGCGTGTCTGTATATCCTTATAGTCGTAGCCATGAAAAAGTATTTCCTCCTTGCTTGATTTTAGTTTTTTAGTTTTTTGCATATTTCTCACACTTGAATGTTTCAGATCATTAAACATATTTTATTATAATCTGAGTAAATACACAAAGGTCTTAAATGTTGATTCATTAACAGAAAAAAATGTCCAAATTTACTTGGCCCTGTGTGGAAAAGTGCTCCCCACTTGGTTAAAATCATGAATTAACTGTGATAAACAGAATTTTTTGGAAAGCTGAGTTCAGTTTCACCAGCCACACACTGACCCGACTAATCCAAGACCTGCTGAATCAAGAAATCACTTAAACAGAACCTGTCTGACAAAGTGAAGCAGGTTTAAAAGAAGAAGCTAAAAATGCAATCTAAAGAAGTCTCTGGCATCTGTCAGCATGGAAAGTGTTACGAAACCACTTCTAAGGCTTTAGGACTCCAGTGAACCACAGTGAGAGCCATTATTCACAAATGGAGAAAACTCTGAACATTGCTGAAATAAAATTACTCCAAGAGTACAGACGACTCACTGAGGAGATCACAAAAGAATCTAGAGTAACATATAAAGAGCTGCAGGCCTCGCTTGTCTTAAGGTCAGAGTTCATGATACAACATAGAAAGAGACTGGGCATCCATGGGCGAAAACATGGAGAAAACCTCTGCTGACTAAAAGGAACTCAGAGTAGGGCTGTGCGATATGCTCAAAATGTCATATTCCAATATAAGACATCTATCATCCCAACAACGATATACATGCCAAAGATTTTTACTTTTTTTGTACATTCTGAATCTTGCGTGAAGTGTTTTAGCTGGGCATCACGTATCTGGAGTCGAGTGTTACAGAAGCTGAAACGGCCGCAGTTATCTTTGTATTTATTAAACGGCGGGCTGCGGGGAAAAGCCTGTTCTAAAGTTTATTTTTTAGCACCTGACGGCTCTTTTTAGCTTCTCGTCCTCAAACACTTTGCATAATGATTCTGTGATTCCGTTTATTTTGAAACATCTGAACAGGATCTTCTGCTTTATTGTGAAAGGTTTGTGGAAAGTAAACAAGCGGACGGCGGAGCCACGCGGTTGTTTTACCGTCGTTGTTGCTAACGACAACACATAAAAACAGTCGCTTGTCCGTCGGTAGTGTGGTTATATTAAATATAAGAGAAAGCAAGAACTTTAAGAAATTCTGCAGTGGCCATCAAAACAATGAAAAATTAATTGCCGTAAACAGTTTATTTTGCGACACCACAAAACAAATGATAGCGAAATACGAACCAATAGACGTTTTTACATCGTCATCCGATACATATCGTTATATTGAACAGCCCTAACTTGCAGCCCTAAGTTGAACTTTTACATCTGCATAAACCCACACAGCAATAAGTAAAGGAAGCATCACACCAACATTGGGATATAGCTGTGGTAGTGTGATGGTCTGCTTTGCTGTTTCAGGATGATTTGCTGTAGCTGATGGAATGATGAGTTTTTCTCTACCAGAAAATCCGGCCATCAGTTGTCCAGCCATCAGTTCATGCCCTGAAGCTCAAACACACTCAGCAGGACAGTGATCCAAAACGCAACAGCAGGTCCACTTTTGAATGGCTCAGAAAAGCGAATCTAAGCTTTTTCTAGTCGAAGTCCAGGATCGAATCCAATTGAGGTGCTTTGGTTTGACCCTAAACAGGTCGTTCATGCTGGAAAACGTCTGCAAAGAGGAGTGGCTGAAATTCCTCCACAGTGACGTGAAAGACTCAGTGACTGTAATTACAAACGCTGCCACGTTATTAGGTTTAGGGGGCAATTACTTTTTTACACAGGGCCCAGTAGATTTCAATAACTTTGTTCCTTTTAATAAAACCTGCTTTTCCCATATTGTAGCAAATGTTAAATACTACACACCCCATCAAAGGATGCATGTGTGTGAATATACGTAGATAATAAAGGATAGCTTTATTATCTATATTCATTCTAAATGGGACCGTGATGTTGAGACACGTTGTGTTAAAAAAAGTTGAAACAGTAAGGACATAAATCAAGTGTAAAAAGTTAGAGCCTAACAGTTGGCTTGTTTTAATATGTGTGATAATGTTGGCCTTGTTTGCTGCAGTTTTTATATCTACCTGTGCTGAGTTGTCTGTCAAAACTGGCAGGCAGATGGATGGAAGCAGGATTTTATTTTTTTTTTCTCGCCCTGAAGGTTTTCTCACTGCCTGCATGTCTGTCCACCTATCTCATCCCTCCCTCCTCCACTTGCCTCTCTGCCTCCACCTGTCAGCTTCTGCAGATAGCACAGCACATGCAAACTTGAGCTGCTCCACCAAACGCAGGCTCGTACGAGCACCGTGAAAACAATACCACCAGATGACCTTAATGTCAGACGTTTGGAATACAACAAAATTCAAATATGTGTTTGCCAGACAATAGCTTAAATTACACCTGTGAAAGCCACAATGCTGTTATAATTTCATGCATGACAAATCAGTTTCAAACTCGACATTTTTACCCGTCTGAGTGCAACAGAGCAACAGCAATTTCAGGCTTTTTGAAATCCGTGCCACACTTGGAGTTTTACCTGCCAGAGGAACACTGCATTTATAATTTCAAGTGTTTGTGAAAGCAGACGTGTGAGCGGGCATTTCTTTCCCCTCCCGCTCTCATCGAGGAGAAACTTCTCACAGGGTAGATCAGTCTCGCAAAGATGCTGGAGTAAGCTGAGGAATAAATAAGGGTTTGGATAGCTGGTTAAGTGTAAAATTTAAATGATACTGGGGCTGCACAGATGGATGTATGTGGCTATCTGAATATTTTAATATTTCTGTTGGGGCAAAGTAAAAGTAAACATCAACTTGAATGACAGATTTCAGGCGCGATATTTCATCTCACCGAGGGAATGCATAGCCTAAATTCTCAGTAGATTTTTCTGCAAACATCTGAAATGCACAAAGGAGACGAGTCTTGAGTTTAGCTATTTATCTTATTTATTTGGGAACTGCTCCTGTTTTGCACATGCATTAGGCTAATAATCTCTGCTGCCTTTAAGGACAAATTGTGATCAAATTAGATTCAGTGAACAGCAGTGATATATTTTAGCAGAGTAATCAGTCCACTTTAATTAGTGTTTTTGCAGTTTAATTTGTAATTTAATGATGTAATTCCAAGAACTTTCAATTGTTGGCCATTAAGAGGTAATATTTATTTAGGTTTACAGAAAGAAAGAACTCAGCTGCTGGACTGCTGGCTTTTTAATAGACGTAACACACCAACTACAAATTCTCCATTTATGCAGTAAAATAATTATAGCTGGATTTTTATAACCCAGCCACCGCTTCTTGCAACCGTAGAATGTTACCCCCCCCCCCATTAGGAACAACACTACGGAGATCAAATCTGACAGCTGAGGGGGCTCTGGATGCTGGGGGGCTCTTTTTCTAATGATCATCTTCCCAAATCATGGAGCAGACATGCATTTTATAATAAAACAACATTTTTGGGTTTTTTATAAATGATCTGGTAACTTTTTCCCACTAGATACAGATGGTACACTGCCGCTGATAAAAATGTAAATTAAATGAAAACTTGTTTGGAATTTGAAAACTGAACACCGTGGTACGAGTGCATCGCAGTGCCCAGATACAGTTAATCACATCTCTGCTGTTCAGACTGTTGGCTCTCGTTATCGTCTCCGGGGAGCCTGACTGATCTATAAATAGCCGCAGATGCAGGTGTATCTTTATTGGAGTGAAACTTCTCCTTCACTAAGCCTCACCTACTTGCATTTGATAAGCACGAGAGAGCTGATTGTAAGCACTATTTCTGAATTCAAGTCGGCAAAAGACGGCTTAAAGCCATCCACCTGTTAATCTCGAGCAGCTTAAACCGCAAACTGCAGCATCGCCTCGGAAAGCTCGAACCGCTTTGATATGCATTGCACTAAAATACAGGCAACTTTTAATATCGAATATGACTGCAGACATGTTTTAAACAGCCTGCTGCAAGATTTCATATTTAAATGAGGAAATTAAGGCATAATAAGCATTGCTTTTTCACGCCTGGCATTTTTAAAAAATTACATTTAGTTGTGAGGCTCAGTATGTAAATGAGCCTCCAGCACAACAATCGGTATAATTAAAATGTAAATGTCTCTATGCAAATAGGTGGTTAGACTTGGAGTTAAACTCTGAACAGTGCTCTTTATCTGTGCTTTAAACAGATTTCATTTTATACTCACTTGCTGAAAGTCAACAGCATCAGACAGCACAGAGTTCCTTTGTTTTTAAACTGTTTCTTAGGAGCAGGGTGACGTGCTCTCGCTTTCCGCTCTGAACTTATTCATCGTATGCGGGGAGGCATCCTCTGCCTTACACCAGTCATGGTAATTTTTCAGTCTGATGGGGCCCGGTACACCTACAACAACAGGCTCCGTTTATGTGCATTCACTCTGATCTGCGCTTGACCTTCCTCAGCAGACACAGTGACTTTAAAAGCCTTTTATGTGATCCTGGGGAAGTTTTAAGGAGAGCACGAGCGTCTCAGCCGTGCCCCCCTCAGGATACTGTTAAACACCTATAAACTCTTTAAAGGGATACTTCAAATCAAGAACTCAAATTTCTGTGATGCCGCTGCCTCGTGGTGAAACTTGATGATGCACATTAACATTGGAAAGGAGCGAGCTGGAGTGAAAATGAACCAAATGACCTCTGCAAAGTTAATAATTATAAAGATTAAGGGAAGGCAGAGTTATTTGCTCAAATATTAGACTATGAATACATGCTTGTTAATGTCACTTGTTTTAGTACAATTGTAAAGATAGTGACATGATATGAGTAGAGTTTTCCCTGCGTCAGAGTGAGCCTGTGGTCGACAGTAACTGTAAAATTCTCCAAATCAGCACCAGTTGATGGTTTGAAGAAAGTAGCAGCCGGCTTAACTCTGACTAAACATTAAAAACCTTCTACAGGTACTGATGTGTCTCATAGATGCACGTCACTAAAATAAAATAAAACACGCTGGCGATAACAGACTCTGGCAATGAGTGCCCAGGCTGCCTGTGCTGTTTGGTCTGTTTGCTCAGTTGATATACTGCAATGCCTAATCACATTGAAAAAAGTTTAAAAAAAAATAAAAAATAAAAAAAAATGAATAAATCAAAGCTGAATATAGTACTGTTTATATGGAGTAAAATATATATAAATCCCTGTGTGAATACGGGACAATGCCAGCTTTCCATTGTGTGAAAAATAAGCGTACTCCTACACTCGTCAGCCAGACACTGTCCACCCCCATTTAGTGTGTAATAAAAAACTGGTATTCATGAATTGAGTAAACACAGAAATTAAGTGTCATTATGTTTGCATGTTTATGCCTCATGGTTTACCCACCTGTGAATAGCATGCACCTGGCAAAAAAAGCATAAAATTACATGCTTGAAATGAACCCTGCAATGCTCGCGTCGTCTTGTACTCTATACATGTCATTATAGTCTGGTGTTAATACATCATATACACCATTCAGGGATTACATTATGAGCGCTGATAGTGAAGTGAATAGGACTGATTATCTCTTTATCATGGCAAATTATAAGTGGGTGGGTTATATTGAGGAGCAAATTCTCAAAGTTGATGTTAGAGGCGGGAAAAACGGATCAGTGTTTAAGGTCAAACTGTGATGGCTTGACAACTGAGTCAGAGCATCTCCAAAACTGCTTCTCTCGTGGGATGTTCTTGGTCTGCAGTTGTCAGTATCTATTAAAAGTAGTCCAAGGAAGGAGCAGTGCTGAACCAGCGACAGGCTCATAGGTGAATGTGATGGTTTTGGGCAACGTTCTGCTGGGAAACCTTGGGTCCTGCAATCCATGTGGATGTTACTCTGACACCACCTACCTAAGCGTTTTTGTAGACCATGTACTCCCTTTCATGGAAACCGATGGCTCTGGCCTCTTTAAGCAGGGTAATGCACACTGCCATAAAGTTGACTTAACTTTCAAATTCCCTATCCGACTCAGTGTCTGTGTGATGTGCTGGCCACACCTCAAAACAGCCAGATACCACAGCATACCTTCAGGGGTCCATATCTTGATAGGTCCAGGCTGTTTGGCAACAAAAGGAGGCCCAATCAGCGGACCTGGTCAGTGTATATAATGATATTAAAGTTTTGTGGATTATTGTGGTGAAATTAAAACGTTACCATGCTTTCACAGGTCACTTTGTTCATCTGGTGTTTTAACTTCTCTTTTTAAGGCCACTTTAATGTGACTTTCTTCCGACTGGCTTTTGCACACATACAGACGGTTTGGATGGCAGGTGGGTGGGGCTTCTGCGCTTAAAGCTAGAACTGTGTATCCGAGATGATCGCATTAAGGATACCCCTCCTATCAACATCATGCAGATCTCGAAATAGAAGAATGCGCCTGATGCACCGGTTATTCATCACTCTTTATCAACTTATTAAGGATCCTGGTGACTAAGCCACATAGAACCAACCCTTTGCCACTAATTTACTCTTGTTATATGCGTGTTAGGATAGATGACTTATGAAACTGTGCTGAACTGTATGTGTGCAGGGGGATTATTTTTAATTTAAAAACACCATAATAACAACACAAAGAACTCTCAAAATGACTCCAAATGAAGGGTAATTTCACTCTGTGGCATGTGTAAAAGAGCACCTGCTTACTGCTAACTTTTCACCATGAAAGTTATAAGGTGGCGCTAGGTCAGTGTTGCTAGTGCTTGTTATACTGCCTGCAGATGTCCAAAAATCAATTAAAGCAGTCTTGACATACTGTCTGGGTTTGCAGCCCTAGAGCGCAAATTGTCATTATGTCACTAAGCTTCCAGCAACATCTATTTTTACAGAATTAATTTCCCTGGCTCTAGTAGTAATCATAGTCATTTTCCCACAACGATATTGTTCCTGAGAATCTGCCCAACCTAGGAAAGCATTTTTCCTTATTTATGTTGCTCTCATAGGTTTATAAAATAATTTGGTCAAGTACCAAGAGAAATATCTTTAGCTGCTTTAGGACTTTTGACAGACAGATGTCAAACAACACACCAGAAACATTGATATGTGCATCACACTTTTGTGGATCTACATAACCCATTCGAGTATAGTGATGTTCAACCATGTACTTTGTGTAATAACAAGTATGTGATTGTAGTGGTCAGGTATTTAAAATCTAAAGTCCAGGTAGAAGTGTCCTGAAAGTATTCATAAGATGATGTTACAGAGAAATGTAGACTTCTGAGGTAGAATAGGTGCATTTTAAAGCATTTTCAAAACACACGTGCCATCATTCAAATGTCAACAAGCTATAAACTTGCAAAATGCAAACCTGCCAGGAAACCAGACAGGTCCACAGCTGAAATGTCTGCAGCGGTGAAAGGGATGCACCCACGCTCGTTCTGCTATCTTAGTGAAGACCTTTATTGACATAATGCTTTTCCTAGCCCCTAACCCTAACCATCAAAAATGAATGCCTGACCCTGACTCTTACCCTTAACCTAACCATAGCCTAATCGTAACCCTGACACTAAAACCACATTCTGAGTCTCAAAAATGCCTTTAAATGCCTTAGAATTTGTGAGGACCGGGTTGTGTGTCCTTACAAGTATAGTAGAATGCAGATTTTGGTCCTCACAAAGATGGCAAGACAGGAACACACACACACATCCTCTGCTGCCCTGCAAACCCCTTTCTCCTCCTCTATCTCTTTTTTCACTTTGTTACTCATCTTTCAATAATTCAGTTTTAATTTGTTCCATTTTAGCCCTAATGTTGTGTAATTTGGTGGTTATTATCCAGGAAAGATCCACTTGGGAAACCTTTTTACTGTAGACTACAATCTTCTGTAGACTAGCATAATTACATTAATTTTGATTTCAACAAGACAAGGCAGTCTCTGCTGGCTGCTGAGTGTGGGGATTTAAATAATTCCTATTCAGTGATCTTACATATTTAATCTCTTCCTTCCTCTGTGGTTCTTTAACATTGAAAATAAAATTTTAACATTTCCAACGCTGTTTATGAGATTTAAGCTTTTTAATGCAGCATTTTTTTCCCTCTCTTCTCTGTCTCTCACCCACTGTGTGTCTTGTCTTCCCCCCTCCATGCTTTCCCCTAGGACAGCTTGTTGGTCTTGCGGTCAGACAAGAATGTAACGCTGAATGCCAGAAACAACCAAGGCCAGCTAACTGGTCAGCTCACAGTAGGTGAGTTTCCACTTCCTTCTTTGTGTACTTCTACAAAATAACTGCTGGTGCATTTTCCTTCCCGAAGCTATAAACTGCCGCTTTCCTCACCTGCAAGGAAACGCCTGCTGTGGAATGACTGTCTGCAAAGTAGCCTAAAGGGAGTTTCAGCATAGAACAATATTTTTCTGTTCAAACTCCTTTTTACAGTAAGCCTTCCCTCGTTTCATTATATGTGGCTTCTTGCCATTTTAAACTGTAACTTGTGTGAAAGTTGACCAGGCTTTCTGAAGGTTTTTCCAAGGTTTTCTTTGGAGATTGGCTGCTTTTTCACTCATTTTCTGTTCCTTCCTTGTACCTTAGCAACTTAGCAAGAACCAATTTTAAATTGTATCTTCAGGCACTTTATCGCCAGCGGGCTGTTGCAAAAAGGCTTTTTGTCCTTGTGTATATATGATGATTGTGAATATAGTAACATAGTTTGACAAGTATAAAATTGTGTTTGGAAACCCTACCTTCAAAAACTATCTTCAGCAGAAGAACAGTATCTGAATGTTATTTATGTAGCTGTGGCTACAATGTAGCTTGCCATCACCAGTGTGTGAATGGTGGGATGACTGAATGTAGTGTAAAGCGCTTTGGGGTCCTTAGGGACTAAGTAAAGCGCTATACAAATACAGGCCATTCACCATTTATTTATTTATTTTACAGATTTTATGTCTACAGATTTTGCATTTGTTTTATAGTTTAGCGTATAGTAGACAAGAAAGACTGGGACAGAGAGCAGGTGGGGACACACAGCAAAGGGCCACATGTTGGACTCGAACCTTAATTCATTTTTCAGCATGAAATGGTCCAAAACACACTGCCAATGCAGTAAAAGCATACCGGGATAGAAAAAACACACGATGGGACCCTGTCCGTCATGGAATGGCCTCCCCAGAGCTACACATTACCGAAGCAGTGTGGGATCATTTTGACAGAGAACAGAACGAAATGCAGCCAACATCCAAAGAAGAGCTTTGAATGTCCTTCAAGAAGACTGGAGAACTTTTCCTGAAGACTATTTAAATGACAAGAAAGCTGGCTAAGAGTTCAAGCTGTGTTGAAGAATAAAGTTTTTCATACCAGATATCGACTTTCAAGCTTGTTAGAATTGTAAAATTTCTGTTTTTGCCTTATGAACATTTTCCTAGCAAAATATATAATATATTCTTTTTAATGCTTCTACATCTTATTTCCAGTAGTTTTTTTTCCAGGCGCTAACCTCTGATCCTCTTATTGAAAGAGCAATAGTTTCATCTCTTTATCATCAGGTTCAACCATCAGTCAGACTAAATTACCAAAGTCATTTACATGATTAATCGCCACTAGAAAGCAAATGACCTGCTTATTAACATTAATAGCTATTGATCTTAGCCAGCATAAGTAG
The DNA here is from genome assembly GCA_015108515.1 of Hemichromis elongatus. Lineage (NCBI taxonomy): Eukaryota > Metazoa > Chordata > Actinopteri > Cichliformes > Cichlidae > Hemichromis > Hemichromis elongatus. Next base: position 7,469 of record VUQR01023045.1, on the reverse strand, counting down.
AGAGTTGATGGTGATTTGACAAGACTGTTGATATGACACGTTTTGGTCACGCTTGACCTTCCTCTGAAAATTACGCCTGCTTTTGTGGGTACTGCGTTTTGTCTGAAATGAGATGGAACTCAGCGAGAATAATTAAATTCCCCAGCCGTCGCAGGCCACGGATTAATGGCAGAGACAGGAGAAGAGAGCAAGAAAAGGAGACGAATTTTGTGCATGCACATCTGGAAAAACACCAAAGTCTGGAGAACGGGAATTAATATTCCTCACCAGCGGAACAGATTACTGATTTGTCTTCATTCATCAGAGAAGCATGGCTGATCCAGCTTTGTTAGGAGCCTTTCATTTGCAAAGCAAGCACTCCACAAAGTATTTCAGATTGCTAATAGTCTTACATGCACAAACATACTGTAGCTTCCCGGAGCAGATTTAAAAGACCGGAGTCGCATAAGTCAACCTTTATTTGACAGCGCTATTTTCAAAAAGTGAAAGTTATTTCGAATGCAGACTAATAAAACTTTTGAGTTGGAAATTTTTCTAATCGTAACTAAAATGTATAGTTCTAGAAACATTCATAAAATACTGGAAAATGCAGTAGAGGTAAATGAATATAAATAGGCCAAATTGTTCCTTTGCAGTTAAATTGAGTGCACTCAGCAATGGAAACTTGAGTTCGTACATCTCTCTTGCAGGTCCCGAGGCTGTGGAAGCCCAGTGTCAGAGGCTGGAGGTGCGAAGCAGAGACGGGGGCACACTTCTGTTCACTGCTGATGAGGAGGAAGTCATCATGGCAGCAGAAAAGTTCACAGTCACAGGTAAAACTTTGCTGCAGTCTCACTCAATTGTATTTGGATATCATAAATAAAGAAACGGTGAGCAATGGTGTATTGTTTAAAACTAAAAGGGCAGACATGGTGTGATTGTTGGTGCCAGATGGGCTGGTCTACTAAGATTTTGCCACAAAACCATCTCTAGAATTTGCAAAGACCAGTCCAAAAAACAGAAAATACCCAATGAGCGGCTGTTCTCCGGGTGCTTTGTTCATGCCAGAGGTCAGACTGCTTCAAGCTAATTGGGAGGCAACAGTATCTCCAATTATCACTCGTTACAACAAAGGTATGCAGAAGAGCATCTCTGAATGCAAATATATAGCATCAGAAGACCACACTGGTTGACACACTCAGCTCTAAATAGGAAATTGAGGCTACAGTTGACACAGGCTCACCAAAATTGGACAACATAAGATTGGAAAAGAGGTCGCCTGGTTGGATGAGTCTTTTTCCTGAAAAAACTTGATGGTAGGGTCAGAATTTGTTGTAAACAACATGAAAACATGAATGAGTTTCTTCCAATGGTCTTCTGGTTTTACGCGTTTGCTTGGCAGCAGAGCTAATCACTGAGCCACTGTGCTGCCTTCGCTGTTCTGAGGATTTTAGTGATTAAAAGACTGCAGCAGGAGGTTTATGTGGACAAAAAGTGCCCATTGCCTGCAGTCTGCTCACTTGTTTTTTGTTCTCTTTTAAATGGTGATATAATATAATTGAAACATGCCAGTCGCTGAAAAATATGAATTTAGTTTTATAGTTATGTTTAAATTGTTACCAAAAGGGTATTTGGTGGAACGTAATATAAAGCTGCACTGAACACGATCTTGGATGTGTTTTATTGGCAGGCTCAGAAGGTGCCGTGTTCGGACATTCAGTGGAGACTCCCCTGATCCAGGCGAGGGCTTCTGAAGACCTGAAGTAAGTTCATATTCAACGACTTTACTGAAATTCACTAAAGCTTAATGTCATCCGTTCATATCCTGTTAAATTAAAATTAAGATCTTTAAATAATGATGATAGATGTTCTGTGGCATTTCAAAGTCAATGACTGTGCATAAAAAAAAAACCCACACACACACATGTGGCAGGAGCCATTATTCACCAATATCATTATCTTAAGCACCCTCTTGTACTCAAGCATCTCCTGGTCACCTTGTTATGATACAAATGTAAAACAAGATTTGACCAGTTTTACAGCCGAGGGTTGGGCTAATTTGTTAGTTATTCTCTAGCAGGCAGGGTTTGATTAAAGCACTGAGAGAGCGTGGAGAGAAGGGGGTAAGGTTGAGCTACGTGTTGGAGTCCTATACTCCCTCGTGCATGTTATCCTCACTGCACTCTGCCTGAGGCTCTGAGCCCTGCGTCGGTCCATTAACGAGCTATAACGAGTGTGGTTTGTTGTCCACCTTACTGGTCCTGAAAGGAGGGCTGGGATCAAAGTTGGCAGAAAAAGCGGTGTTCTGGCAGCTAATTCCCCCAGAGTGAGAGGAATACTGATGAGTTTCACTTTAAAGCGAGTGCGCGCACACAGGAGTCACACAGACACACACAGGCTCAGCTCACGGGTGACCATCTGCAATGTGGTCAAAGTCTTAATGAGAGGAAACCGAACAGGGGACAGTCGACACACAGAAACGGCAACACGACTTAAGCTGGACTCTGATTTTCTTCTGTTTAAAAGCATATTCGATCAAAGACGTTTAATTTATCAAAGGTTGATTCTGTTTGGGTTTAATTTAAAGATTTCCAAATTGAATTTTCTGAAATCCATGATGCCGTCTGACTGTGGACGACTGTCTTCCCTCACTGGCGAATTACTGAAATATTTCCAAGCAAACAGATGTACAAACTGTACTGTGAGGACTAAATAAAGACTCCTTTTACATAAACCTAATTTCCTTTCCAAATGTCTTATAAAAGATTTTTATTTATTTATTTTTTTTATGTTGAGTCAAATGGTTTTCTTAAAAAAGCAAAATGAAGGAAACATAATCCTGTGAGTTATTTGTGACATCACTTGAAGCATAATAACATTCTGTCTGTTTATTGAATAAGTAGGTTGTGGGCAAAATAATATTGCTGCCGACGCAAAATGAATATAAAAGTTAATTTATTTTATTTAATTTCATTATAGTTCACAGAAATCTTCAGAGGATATCCTGAGGGACCTGCTTCCTCTTTAGTTATTGCAAACTATTAAAATAATCATCGAACGAGCTTTTTAATCAGATTTTGTCAAATTTAAATCTACAACCAAATGTATTTTTACCTGCAAATTACCAAAATCGCAATTTTTATCTACTAGTTGCAGTCATGAAAAAAAAAATGCCGGACTCTTTGCAGTCTTGTGAAAAACTTAAGGAGACCCTTAATGCTTCCATGGTAGTTAAGAAGAAGTTAAGAAGTAGCAGCGAGGCAATTCTAATCAAATGCACTTGATTAATTTATCATCAGCAAGTGTGAGCACAACGAAAGGAAGGGTTTTGGCACCATGCTGGTCTGGAGCATTTAACTGCTGCTTTAACACAATTCCACAATCTTCTCAGGAGTGGATGTGCCAGCAAATTCACCCCAAGTTCAAACCATGCTCCGAGAAACTACAGAAAACCCAAGAGTTTTACTCAAACTGTACAGGCCTCAGCTTTCATTTTAAATGTTAAAGATCATGACAGTAAACTTAGAAAAACAACAGACTGTGGTGTGGCTGGTGAAGAGGAAGAATATACCAGTGTGGGTTATGTTTTTAAAAGTAGCACTTCTGAAACAACGTCCTTCAGACAGATGAGACCAAAGTGAAGATGTTTGGTTATAATGTGCAGCAGCAAATTTGGAGAAAACTAAACACAGGATAGCGGCACAAACACTTCATACCAACTGTAAAGCACAATGGTGGATGAGGTGATGATTTGGGTTTGTTTTGCAGCCACAGGACATGGATATCTTGCACTCACTGAGTCGACCACAAACTCCTCTGAGTACCAAAGTCTTCTAAAGTCCAATGTGAGGACATCCGTCCAACAGATAAACTTCGGCTGGAATCGGGTCGTGCAACTGGACAATGTTTCAATTTGCAACAGAATGGCCTTAAAATAAAGGAATCAGGGTGTTGCAGTGGCCCAGACTTCAACTGACACTGAAATGCTGTGGCATTACCTTGTGTGCATAAATGTGAAAGCCTATAAACATCATTAAACTGAAGCAACATTTTAAAAAAGAGTTGCCTAAAATTCTCCCACAAGAGTGTTAGAAGTTGATAAACACACACTGAAAATGAAAACTTAAACTTGGTTTTATAACCAAGTGATTCATGGGGTGTTCTTAGTTTTTTATAGATTCCTGTGAAAACCTTGTCCACAAGAGAGTAAATGACCAAGATTCAAATTAAATAGTAAAAGTCTCTTTCATATTTTAAATTCAGTATATCAGTGATTAAATGTCTTAATCACTAAACTAGGCTTTACTTTTAATAATTTGTCCAGAAAAAAATAAGTGTAATCTTAACCTTGAATTGGTGATTTAGAAACTACTTTCCTTTGTCCATTAGATGTGTTTTTCCCCCAGCAATGAGCAGTTAAAGCAGCCATGTTTTGAGTTTTTAAAAGCATGACTGTTTCCTAAAATAACCTCGCTCTCCTACCATTCCAGCAAAACCCCATCCCCAGCATTGCAAAGCGGAGACTTTTCATCATATAGTCAAACAGAAAAATGTGAGCTGGAAGAACCTTGAATGATTGCACATGTAGATGTAATAAAGTAGTCAGTTAGGTCATCTTAAGGAAAGGTTTTCACGTAAGTAAAATATATACATATATTTTCACTTTAATACCTAAAATAACTCATTCAAGAATCTGATTATTTATCCAAAGCAAACATTTTTTCCCCACATCTCCAATGTTTCTTTTAAAAGTGGCATTTGCCTTGTTCAGCATTGTTTATGTATGCAGCTCTGGGCCTTTCCGTAAATACTAATGAGGCTCTTCCCTCCCTCCACCTCGCTGAAATCATGACAACTTAAGCCCTCCTTGCAAATCGTGTGTCACCTGTGCAGTAAGCCCCTCCGGATGATAAGGACACAGCTTGGCTTGCGTCCACGTCACCTTTCTTTCCCCGTTTAAAGAAACATCACTCTCCTTGTGATGCGTTTTATTTCCCTGAAAGCCAGCGGTAATCTGGGAGAGGAACAGAGCAGAGTCGAATAAAAAAAAATTAAAAAAAAGCCACATCTTCTTCCTCGTTGAAGCACCTGTTCTTCTCCTGGAGTTTTCCAGTTTGTTATGATCATTGCCTCTAAAATAACCAGTACAGTAATTAATTTCTTATTATTTGTGACTGAAAATATTTGAGCTTACTGGTGGACAAGTGCAAATGACTTATCCATAGTGGCTTCCAGCATGTTTTGCATTGGCAGCCTATTTAAGTCTGAAGTAAATGAGATGCACAAGTTTTAGCTGGAATGAGAGAACTGGAAATCTGAATTTGTAAAGCTGTCATATGTATATTTGTTGATGTGGATGCCGCCATGAGAGTGTTTCTGGATTATTTCATAGCCACATATTTGCCCCTGAAACCTAGCAGGAGAACTACATCCTTTCCAAACTACAACCAAGAGCATGAATAAAGTTGCAGTGATTATAGTTTCACTTACTTTTCTTAATATGCGGAGTCATCGGCTTTTTCTGTTTTCTCACTGTATAAAATTGTAGCTAAATTATGCGCCTTTGTTACAACCAGCAAGAGTTTTTAATTTGTTTTATTGGCTGGTAGCCTTGTGAGAGTTCTTAGTCTATGTGGGAATATCACCTGACTTTCGTGACATAGCATCAAGTGAATTTGTGAGGACAGCCTGAAAGCCCTACGTGCTATGGACTCTAATGTCCTGCTGGGGAATTTCAGTGCGCACATGGTAAACAACTGTGTGACTGTTGGGAGGAACAGCCTCACAAAGTAATACGTTTTTTTATTTGTTTGGCTTTCATGGTAGTTGCTGTTTGTCCATAAGTGCACTTGGCAACAGGACATCCTAAGTCACAACTTGATGATTGATTTTATAATCATATCATCAGACCTGCGGCCTTATGTCTTGCACACCAAGGTAAAGAGTGGAGCAAAGCTTTCATCCGATCAATACCAGGTGGTGATTGTACAGACCTAGAGGGTGCTTTGGGAGAGCTTGATCTGCAAGATCTTCAATTCCCACCTCCAGCAGAGCTTTAACAGCATTCTGAGACTGGGAGCATGGGGAGTCTGAGGGGACCAGACTCCCCATGTCACCTCCATTGCTAAAGCGCCTGTACTCGTGAGTAAGACTCACTAGGTCGTTGGTACCTGTTGTGGTGGTAACCCTGAACCAGATACTGGACACCAAAGATAAGGGGAGATGTCAAGTTAAAGAAGTAGTCCTATTGAGCTTGATTTCAGAGTCAGGCCAACAGCCCAAGTGGATTGCAACCACAGCAATGGCTGAAGTCAAAATTTAGATGTTGGAGGAGTTCAGTGAGCAAGAATTTCGGTTTTCCTTAAGGCAATTCTTGAAAACTGGCGGCTGATTCAAAAAGAAGGAGTATCACACTGTTTGATCATAACTGAACACTGTGTACAGTCAGGATGCAGTACTGGCTGACCGCAACTGAGGATATTTTAAGTCCGACTGATTTCCCTTATGGTAGCAGGAGCAGAATTTGGGGGTGGTGGGTTGCTCATCACTGAAGTTTGAAAAAGCTAGATATTGTAAAGCTGTTTTGGTTAACACACTTGTGCAGCATCATGTGGAAGTCGGGGACAGTGCCACTCGACTGGCAGACTAGGGTGTTGGTCCCATCTTGTATTCTTCAGCCTGCCTGGCAAGGTATATGCCAAGCTGCTGGGGAAGAGTATCTGTTTTGGTTTTTTTAATCAAATTTCGGATTCAAGTGGTGCAGTGGGGTCTTTATCCTGATCGTGAAACACTGGACGAGCTTTTTAATCATCTCGAGGTTACCTTGTATGCATGGGGGTTTGCCCAATCAGTAGGGATGGGTATCGAAAACCTGTTCTTGCTGAGAACCGGTTTCCACTGTTTCGAATCCGTGGAATCGTTTGCAGTTTTTACAAACGATTTCCTTATCGATTCCCGTAGCCTCGAATGACGTCACCGCGTTGCGTAGCATCTTTTAGCCAGTAGGAAACATGGCGCCTAAGCGGCACAAACGCTCAAAAGTTTGGTTACATTTTATGAAAAAGGATGACAACAGGGCAACGTGCAATACTTGCAATGTAGAGATTTCATCAAAGGGAGGAAACACTACGAATATGCAAACGCATTTGCTCGAAAAACGCGATTGCTTTAAATGAATGTCGTGTTTTTGATCCGCTCCGGACTAGCGAAGCTCAACCCAGCAGCAGCGGTAGCGTTTGGACGTCCTCTCCCGTTAATACTGCAGGTAACTAATCAACTAGCATTGCATATTATGTTAGCGCGATTTGCCTTATTACAAAAGCTGCTATTACTGTGCGTTGCATTTAGATGAGCATCACGAGAGAGACAGACCGTCTGTCTGGCTCAGATGCTGGCAGTTCTCGCTGCAGCCTGCGGGGGGCTTCTCCTTTCACAGGGCAGGGAAAAGTATCACGTATCCTTCCTGAAAAAGCAGATATGCTTATATTTCT